>CM046370.1:9346180-9438531 GCA_025413025.1 Ficus hispida | reverse complement strand
GTCTTTGTAGCCGGAGCAAAGATTTTGGGTGGATGTTGTAGTAACACAAGGAAAAATAATGTAAAACAAATAAGGAAACTTTTGCTAGGGGAGGATCAGTTTTTAATTTTCCGGAGAAAGATTTTAGGTGGTTGAGTTATGTTGAATGTAGTGATGAAAACGTGTGTGTGTGTGTTGTTCATGCACAAAGCCTCGGATGATTTAACTTAAAGGATTAGACAGTATGGTTTGGTCAAGAAATGCTATACTTATTGGGGATGTAGACTGCGGTGTATGATATTTTTATGGAAAGGTTTCAATGACGCAGAGCATAGGTAGGGGCTAACATGGTTCCGTTCAGGTGGTTTAACTGAATATTCAGTTAACTTATATTGATCAGTAAGAGACTGAGAGCTGACGTAAATTTTTAAACAGTTTTCCTTGAACCTACTAATTGATTTCTGTTTTTTTTTTTTCCTCGCTTATTTTCGACTGCAGGTATTAAGCTGGAAACCACGAGCTCTTTACTTTCCTGAATTTGCAACTGCTGAACAATGCCAAAGCATAATTAAGATGGCGAAATCAAATCTCAAGCCTTCTACCTTGGCTTTGCGGAAGGGAGAAACTGATGAGAGCACAAAGGGTACTAGGACAAGGTATCTTTACTCATCATTTCAAATATGCTTTCATGTGACGGTATTTTTTACAAAGAACAGTTGGCTGCAAGCAGAAAGTAACCATCGGTTCATAATTGATAACAGTTCAGGCACCTTTATCAGTGCATCTGAAGACAAGACAGGCATCTTGGATGCTATTGAGCAAAAGATTGCCAGGGCAACAATGCTACCAAAAACCCATGGTGAGGTAGGTTTTCTTATGAATATCCTTATTCTTAAACTTGTACTACTTCTGGCATGGTCATAACTCAGAAGTGTTGCACTGGAAGTTAAAAGGCTGATATTTGATTTTTTCAAATATTTCATTGGTATTTCTAGTTTGGGCTTGTGTCTATGTTTAAATTTAAATTTGCGGATGTCGGAAGCAGAAGAAAATAAGCTAATATTTTTGTTCTCAAACGAGTTGTCTTAAGTGATCAGTAGAACATCGGCACATACGCCATGGTCTGAACCCCTTCATGACACACAAGTACACTCTGATCATCTAATGCCTTGTATACACCGAAAAAATAAAAATAAAAATAAAACTAAGGTCTTTGAAGACAAAAATCAGTATCTTACTTGGTATTGCGATATAGTTGAGCACGGGTAGCTTCATCCTAGATGAGCTTCTACATTCTTGTTGTTTAGAATAGGAGATTGTACGTTCACTCCTTGACACTTCATACCTTTTTCCCTTTTTTCTTTTTTACGTCTAACAGAAGTCATCCCTTGCCTGTAATTTTCAAGAGAAATTTGAATTAGTTAACCTTTCATAACAGGTCAGTTCTTTATTAACCTGAGTAATGCGGGCATATCACCATGTTGCAGGCATTCAATATACTGCGGTATAACATAGGCCAGAAATATGATTCTCACTACGATGCGTTCAATCCAGCAGAATACGGCCCACAAAAGAGCCAAAGGGTACACTCATAAACTGGTATCTCAATTATAACATGTCATAAGTAGTCACCTTCCGGCTTTTTCGTACTTAAATTTTTTAACTAAAAGGCATTTCAGTCTTCTGGTTAATTATCCTGTTCTCGTCTGCTCTTTCATTGGCATAAACAAATGTTAATGCGGACTTGCCTTCTTATTTGGACTCTTGTGAGCTAACTTATATTTCATTGGACGCTTTTACATTATGTACGACTAAAGTTGTATCTGATTCATAGTTCAATTTCACGATCTTATCGCTATTTTCTGGTCCTTCCATTTAATGAAAATAATTCACTGCACTCGTATTGCAGATTGCTTCCTTCTTATTGTACCTATCTGATGTGGAAGAAGGTGGTGAGACAATGTTTCCTTTTGAGGTAGGCTTGGTCGTTGCCTAACCGTGCTCATATCCATTTTCAAGACGCCATAATCTCACTATTTTGATTCGCAGAATGGCGCGAAGATAGGTATGGGCTTTGATTACAGAAAATGTACTGGTTTAAAAGTGAAGCCCCGAAAAGGCGATGGATTACTATTCTATTCGGTATTTCCAAATGGCACAATTGATCAGGTAAGTCTTACCTTAATCTCATCTTAATATTGTCCTTAAATATGTCGATCAGTACTTTGCATATAAATCCACAAAGTGGAGCATGAGTAACCTGAAAGTTTGACAACTTTACTTGACTTCCGTTTAGTTTTCCCACATCGTATTGGAGACCAAATAAAGAGCCCTTCATGTGACCTTATCCAAACTAAAAGTTTTCGTTATCTACTTGCAGTTGTCACTCCACGGAAGCTGTCCAGTGATAGAAGGAGAGAAATGGGTCGCAACAAAGTGGATTCGAGATCAAGTAGAAGATGAATAATTTCGATTTTTGACCATTGATTCACCACCATCGTACTATCATCAACCAAACATCAAATTCCTAGTGTCTTCCTTTCAGGAACAGGGAGTTGAAAGAAAATATATAGAAATTGTACCTCTGTTCTTGGGAAATGTAAGTTACCTGGATCTTATGAATAATTAATTTTCCTCATTTATTGGTGTTGGGGAGCTCCCATTGGAAAGCTTGTCACCTTTTAGGCAAGAATGTGATCCTGAATCCTGCATTACCCATTACCATTTTATAGTCCGTTTGGATCATAAGTTCAAATAAGAGTGTTTCTAATGGGATGAAAAACGGGTGCTTAATTTTGATTTATATACTGGAGGATAATTTGAAATACTTTGATACTATCACACGGTATCAATTTAATAACTCTATTTAAAGTATTTATTTATATTAAGAATATGGCACCTATTAGAAGACCAAAAGAGGAAAACAATGCCTATAGCAGTGTGGAGCTACATCTGACTATCAATATTAATAATTAAATAAGAGCCATTAACCATTTGCTCTTCAACGGCTTAGTTTAATTGCTAAATCAATTTTGATCAATTCCATTTTCTATTCGATGTCGTTTTGAGTTCAGTTTTTACTTTTATTTTTTAAATATCGATGTCGTTTCAGTTTATATTTTCCTTTTTATTTTTTTCATTTAGTGGCGTTTTCGCGTTTTAGTCATTTTCTGGGTAGTTTAAGTTTTTTTTTTTTTTTTTTTTTTTTTTTTTTTTTTTTTTTTTTGATCCATTCTCATTGTTGTCGTTTTTTGGTCGTTGATGTCTTCTATTTGATTGTCGTTTTTTTGCCGTTTCCTATTTTATCCTTTTTTTTTTTTTTTTCAAATTTCTGTCGTTTCTACATAATCCCCGTTTTCATTTTTATCGTTTGGCTGTTCTTGTCGTTTTCTAATTGATATCTTTATCAGTTTATTGTCGTTTTTAATGGCAACAGACCAGTGTTTGATGATGATTGTCCTATTTTTATTATTAGATAATGTTTTTTTTTTCTTTTATAGTAAAGATAATGTTTTTTTTAATTGACGTGATAATTTTTAACCATTTATAAATAAAAAAAGGGACAACTCACATATAAATATGAAAATATTAGAAAATTAAAATTACTGTGTATAATATTGTTTTTATGTGTTAAAAAAGTTCCTTTTATGTATAACTAATATATGTGTAAAGCATTTTCGTCCAAAACGGTTTGTTTTAGATTAAAATGTTTTGTATTTGATTTTTAATCCTTCAATTTTCTTTCTTTTTTTTGGCTAAATTTTTTTTTAACAATATAGTCCCCCTTTTGTATTGGTCAATTTTTTTATTTTTTATTTTGTATTTTTTTTCATGTCTCTCTTTTTTAATTTTTAGGTCATTGTTTCTTTTTTATTATTATTATTATTTTGTGGGTCTATTTTTTTAATTTATTATTTTGAAATTTTTTTATGTAGATAAAAATTTTCAAATACATTCAATATGTGCATAGCATATGCTTTAGACTAAAGGAAAAAAGTATCATAATGGCATAGCAATTATTATAAATAAAATATCATTATGATATAGTAATATCATAAAGAAAAACATCATAATGATATAATAATTATCATAAAAAATAAGAAATTTCTTATTTCATTTAAACTTTAGAAACTAATGATTAAAACAATTTCAATAATAATATAAGAATAAATTTCATCATAACATTATAATGATTCGATGATACCTATAGGACGTGGTCAGCGAGAATTAATTATTAGGGACAGACAGACTGGTAAAACCGCAGTAGCTATAGATACGATTCTCAATCAATAAGGGCAAAATGTAATATGTATTTATGTAGCTATTGGTCAAAAAGCATCTTTCATCGTTTTTTATTTGTAATTCCGTACAATGACATAAATAACCTAAATCATACTTAAAAAATACTTAAAAAAATGTTTATTAAAAAGCTAAATCATACTAGTAAGCAATTTTATAATAAACAACTAGTCCTTAAGATAAAAATATAAAATAATAAATAAATTAAGAAAAAATTGAAACATAATGGGGGAAATTATTTTAAATATAATAAAAAGGTAAAATGGGAATACAAATGATTGTTTTTTTTTTTAAATAGACACTTACATAATATTATAAAAAAAATGGATATATTTTATAATTGGATCCTAAAAATAAATTTTTTATGTAATTATTTCAAAAAAAAAAAAGTTAATTGTAATATACATGTCGCTGCCATAAAAGAACAAGTCTAAAAGGAAAAATTGAGAGTTTGAGCCATGAAAGCCACGTTTCGACGTTTCATTGGCTTTAAGGGCGATTGAAAAGCACAGGATCACAGTGACACCTATTCTTTTATTAAAGGACCGTTGGAGGTTATGGAGGCCAAAGAGGGACAATCAGTAACGGCTAGTTTTCATTCAAATTACGAAGTCGCCGATACATATCAAGAACCCACATTCCCAATCTACAAACACCAATTATTTCCCAATCATTTTCCTCTCCCCAATCCGATCATCACATTTTCCGATCTTTCACAATTTAATTTCCGAATCTCCTTTCCTCAAACATTTTTTCGTCTTCTTCAACTCGTTCCCCCCTCTTTCAAATCCGAATCCCCAAGTCGTTTCCAGAAGCTTCTTTCAAGCAATCTCGATATCTAACTGAGGGATTGAAAATGGATCTTGGATGCTTGGACATGTGCTGCATCTCTGTCTCCGATACCTCGGAGGCCGTTCTCGATCTCGACTCGGACAACAAACCAAACGATGCCTCCGAATCGCTCACTGCAACCTCAAAGATCGGAAAGGTAAGTTTGTTTGTTTGTTTGTTTTTTATTTTCTTTTTTTCTGGCATTTAGTTTCTTGGATTCTACACTGATTTTCTTGAATCGCAAATAACTTTGAGGCTTCATTTTTTAAAAAATTTTTGGAATGAACCAGGAAGTGTTTGAATTTCAGTGAAATTGTTTGTATCTAGAGTTTGTTGTAATTCTTTTCCGTGAAATATCTGTGAATTCAAAGAATCTGATCACTTTGACATTTAAGTCGGACAATATTTTTTTCCTGTTTTTTCAGATTTTATACATTATTGTTTTATATCACTGAATTCCAATGTATTTTTTTATGTTTTGTTTGTTTATGCTTTTAGTTTGATTTTGATTCAATTGAATGCAAAAACCGATCCTTTTGAATACCCTTTTAATATTTGTAATGCTTTTTGAAAGATCTCATACATGCGAAGATAAATGTTACTCTTTTTTTTTTTTTTTTCTTTCTTTTTTGTTGAAGTTTGAGATTTATTTTGTGTCTGTTCTTATGAGTATTGCAGAATAAGCAAATGAAAGAGAATGGCCAATCAACTCTGAATTCTCTCAACAAATCAAATTCACAAATAAAGAAGCCCGGTCATCGTAAGAATTCGCCGATCAATTGGTTCCCGCGCAAGAAAGTGGACTCCTACTTAAACAGGAAAATTAAAATGCTGCAGGTTATCTCTGAGTCTTATGTATCTCTATTTTCTTCCAAATATCTAATTTCAATTTCATAAACCAAACGCTGACGAACTTATTTACTCATGACAGGAAGTGGCCGGCATGAATTTGACGCTTGATGAGACTCTTGGTGATTCCAATCCACACTACTCAAAAGTACTGCGAGAAAAAATGGCGACTAGAGAGGCTGCAAATAAGGCGATTGAGGCTCGGAAAGCTGCTTTAGTGGAAGCTTCTTGGTGTCGGATACTGAAAGCAGCTAGGTTAGGTCTCGGTTGAAAAACACAGACATGAATACTTTCAACATTTGGTTTGTGATCAAATTTTTTTTTTTAACCCTTTTTTGGTTTCTGCAGGATCCAAAGAAAAGAAGCGGAAGAACAACTGCTGAAAGCGGAGAAAACTGCGGCAGAAGCTTTTGAAGCAGCATTAGCCATAGGAGTTAACATGTATGACATTCCAAATTGCCCTAAGAAGCCTTCTCAAGTAGATACATCTTCTTCTTCTTATTCCAGAGAAGGATCCACCACGCATGCTGTCACGGGTTCGTTCGAAACTGCATTTGATGTGGACAAAGAAGTAGCTGCTGCGGTGAAAACTGCGTTGATAAGGCTTGCAAGCTGCCATTCTTTCGAGAAGGATGAGTTCAAAGATCTGCTTCGTAAGATCCGTCAGAACCCAGATACGGCTGAAAATGATGGCAAGGAACAGTCTGAGGATTCTTCTCCAAAATGTGAATCAAAGTCCGGATCAGAAAATGAAACTGTATCTCGAACGGATAGTTTTAGCTCCCCAGATTCAGATTGCACGATTCCAGTTTCGCAGCCGAGACAGAGGAGAAGAAGTAGAAGAAGGCAATCACTTGAAAAGCTCAACAAGTTCAAACTTGTTAATGTAATGTTTGATAGGCTTCAACTTCTGCAAGAGGATGAGCTTTCTTCCCTTGCCACTATAGTTGCAACATGTGGTTTAAATGCTGCCTTAGCGGAAATTGAAACCAACAAGCTTGGCTCTTCTGCTCATTATAGGACCTCCAACACAGGTATAGAATCGCAACGAAGACTGTCTTGTTTTCAAGGAAAGAAGCAAACAGAACCAGAACTCCCAAGTTTGGACAAGTTTTTAGTAAAGCACATGACAAAGCTCGAAAGAGAAGTTCTCGAAGCCAGGAACAACAGGAAGGAGTCTTTTAAGGAAGGAATTGGTGAGAATTCTGTGAACACTTCGGAAGGGAAGGTTAATTCGAATAAAAGCGAAACTTCATCGGATTTGGGAAGTGTCCTTCTGAAGCATTCTTCGAAGTTTGAGAAAGAGATTGAAGAGGGAAAGAAAAAATCAGTAGAAGATTCAAGAATGGGCGGCAATAAGAGTTTGAAAGGAGATATGGTTTCATCGGAATCCATTCCAGACTTGGGAAGTATTCTCATTAAGCATTCCTCAAAACTTGAGAAGGAGATTGAAGAAGCAAGGAAGAACTACGGAAAAAAAGTGGAAGGAGCACCAAACCGCATGAAAGAAGATGGTCCGGAACTCCCCGGGCTAGATAAGTTCTTGGTGAAACGTGTCTCCAGATTAGAGAGGGAGGTCCAAGAAGCAAAGATGAGAAGGATAAATCAGAACGACAAAGTCGATTCGCCTGCTTTTTCAGTAGTCACACAGGAGGATAGAAGTTCCAGCTCTAATTCTGAGGAAGGCCTAAAGGGGAAAGAAAATATTGACTTAAACAAGGTAGCCAAAAATGAGTTTGATCGAAATACGAGTGCTCAAACTAAAGAGAATGAAGATAGCTTAGACAAGATCTTAGTGAAGCGGATGCACAGGCTAGAAAGGGAGAAGATGCAGGCCTCGGCATTGGGTAACGATTATAGGTACGAAAAAGTCCAAAAGAAACATGGAGGAAATGTTGGCACAGAATGTGAGAGCTTGGAGAAAGTCTTGGTAAAACATGTTTCAAGGCTGGAGAGAGAGAAGATGAGAGTCGGTTCGGAGGAAGAAGAAGGCATGAAAGCGAAGAATGACAAGGCAAACACACGCCAACAAACGGAGGAATCTGGTGGCTTGGACCAGATTCTGGTAAAACACAAGTCAAGACTTGAGAGGGAAAAACTGGCTGCTGCCCACCAACCAGAGGACCGGACTAGACCCTCTGTGGCTCGGAGGGAAGCAAGAGCGAGAGAATTGCAAGAAGCATGGGGTGGTTTAAGTCTAGGCAACTCCATGAAGCCGCATGTATCAAAACTCGAAAGAGACAAGGTAAATCGAATCTCATCTTCTGACGGATTTGCTTGTTAAAACAAACATGTTTGTTTATTTTTCTCTCTCTTTCGAACTTAGTTTCTCGTTTCTCATTTTGTCTAGGCTGCTTGGATTAAAGCTGAAGAGGAGGAAAGGAAGCAATGTACAGTTTCCTCAGATTAGCCGAATTTTTGGAAGAAGAGTCAAGGAAGACATGATCTTGTAAATGATAATCCGAGTTTTTACTTCTAATTCTTGTGTTTTTTTTTTAGCCTGGTGTAATATAGGAGCATGCTTATGTTTTTCGAAAAAAAAAAAAAACAAAAACAAAAACAAAACAAAACTCGTGATTTTGTTGGATATCATGTAATATGTATAGTTCTTTTATCCATAGAACTCTCGATTCTCCATGGCAACATATATATGTACATGGATATATATATTTTCTTTTATATATACTGATACTTTATCAAACTTTTGATCTTTTACTTGCAAAAATCTCTTCAAGGGAGAACATAGAAAACAAGAAAACTAGCCAACTTTATCTATATTTATATGTGGTTATTCTCCACATAGTAGCTTCAGAACTTCAGTTATGACATAGAAAATTTAGTACTGTTTTTTTTTGTAAAGCAAATTTGTTACTGTTTTGAATGAATAATATTATAGTATTTAGATTGCTTCCTATAGCAAAATGAGAGAGATCCAAGTCTATAAAAAAAAATTTTTTTTTTTTTGGGTGACTTACATAGCAAAGATTTATAAACTTAACCAATTTCACATCCTCATGTCCTTAGATTACCACGTTGGTTTGTTACATTGGATAATTCTCTTATTTATTTATTTATTATTATTGAGATAAATAATTCTCTCATTATCATCATCAACGTCCTCTCTCTCTCTCTCTCTTAATGGGAGTGAGAAAATTCAATTGCTACACCATTATAGTGTTAGGACGTGCTTAGTAATTTTCACGTCGGTATGTTATATTGGATAATTCCCTCTTTTTTATTATCTTTGAAAATTATTACTATGCTTTCTCAATAATCCAATTAGCTAGCTTTCCAAAATTTCTTAAGGGTGGAGCATTAATGCGCTGAACTAAAAAAAGCAAAAAAAACAAAAAAACAAAAACAAAACCAAAACCAAAAACAAAAACATTATCATGTTCCAACATGAATCTATGAACACAAACTTCAGTTCGAGGAAGACCAGAAGCTTCTTAATGAATTTATCCTTCTTCTTAAAAAAGGGAAAGAAACTTTACACTGTAGGGATAGATATCCTCCCGTATAGACGTTTAAGATTTAGAAAGAGTAATAATAATAATAATAATAATAATAATAATAACAATAATAACAATAATAATAATAATAATGTGACATCTTAGAACAAAGGATTCGAATCCTAGTCTATATTTTTATGGGGGTTAAGTAACTAGAATCCTAGTCGACATACAACATATCAAATCCGCTTATAAATACGCCATGTTACTCAATTCTACGCATCACAACTCTAAAACCTTAAGCCTTTCTCAACCGTCCTCTAACCTCGATACACTTTTACCAAGTTTCAAGTAATTGAAAATATTACAATTATTTTTGTACGTAGAAGAAAAGCATCCACAAATATGATCTTCGTATTTATATGCAAGAAGCACTCGTATCGAGGTGCTAACATTTCTTGTCACGAATGCAAAAGATTATTCCGTTGCAAAGATACCGAACATGCCTATCACAACATTAACCAAGTAAAAATTTCACTCTCTCCTTTATTATGTTCTTAATTTTAAGTTGAATAGATATTTCATTTTTATTATTATTATTTTGTTAGAGAAACATTCTAGATCTTGAGACATAATTCATTAAAGTAACAAAAGTTGAAAATTTTTGCTTTTAGCTCGAGACAAAAAAGAAGGAAGAGACCTTGCGGATCGATGAAAAAGAGAAAAATCGTAGCAAAAAATTGAAAAAAGAGAAGACAAGAGAGAAATATCTAAAGCGAAAGAGTCATCATCTTCGACACCGCCTCCAATTTTGAGAAGAAGGAAAAGAAAAGCAGTTCATAGAATTCCCGAACGAGCAAACTCCTTTGTCTATGTTTAATCATAGAGCGATGAGATTGATTTTGGGTGGGAAGGAATCCGATCTCACACACAATAGTATATGTACATATATATAAAAGATTGATATTTTATTATATTTTGTATCAGTCCAAATTAAGCAGGAATTATATATAAGATTAGCTTTAATTAAAAGATAAGTTTGTTGTTTCTTTTTCAATTGATCCGTTAAGTGTTGAATATAAAACAAAGTGTCAAATAATATTTTATGATCTATTAGGTCATTCAAAAGAACAACACGAAGTTCAAGACTGAAACAATAATTTACGACTGCCATTTTTCTAAACGAACCGACAAATCTTTTAAAATTACGAAAAGCATCAACTTTTTTTTAAGAAAACGACAAGTCTCTTATTTCCTCAATTTTATGTTGTGTCAAATAGCGGGAAAAACGACAAACTTATATTAAACATAAGAGAAGGGCATGTCCCCAAATTTTATCTTGGGATAGATTTGTCATTACACTAGAGCCTCTTCCATTTACGGGAGATGACAGCACTTAACAGAACTATAGGGAGAAAAAAATAATAATTAAAAAGAGAGAAAAAAAAATACTTAACAGAATCACAATTAAAATTAACAGCTCCGATCGAGTCCTTATATTATTACAACTATTATTTTATTTTTATTCTTATTTTTATTATTATTATTATTATTATTATTATTATTATTATTAGTAGTAATAGTAGTAGTAGTAGTTACCGATCATCTAATTAACTAGCAATATTACGTTCCAATATGAATTTATGAACACAACTTTCACCTGTAGAAGGCAAGAAGCTTCTTAATGAATTTGTCCTTCTTTAAAATAAAATAAAATAAAAAAGTGAAAGAAACATTATCCTGTAGAATATATATCCTCCCGTTTAGGCGTTTAAAATTTAGAAAGAGAAAAGGTAATAAAAAAAAAATAATAATAACAATAACAACAATAATAATAATGATAAAGATGATGATGTGACGTAGGATTGGAATCCTAGTCTAAATAAATGTTGTTGTAAGTAAATAGAATCCTAGTCTACATACAACATATCAAATCCACTTATAAATACGCCTTGTTACTCTCACTCTATGCATCACAACTCTAAAACCTCACGCCTTTCTCGACCGTCCTCTTACCTCCTACACTTTTACCAAGTTTCAAGTAATTGAAAATATTTTAATTATTTTTGTACGTAGAAGAAAAGCATCGACAACAATGACCGTCATATTTATATGTAAGAAACATTCGTATCGAGTGCTAATATCTCTTGCCGAATGCAAAAGATTATCCGTAACAAGATACTAAATATACCGTTCACAATGTTGACAAAGTAAAATTTCACTCTCTCATTTTTTATGTTGTTAATTTTAAGTTGTTATAGAAATATCATCATGATCATTGTCGTGGTCGTTATTATTATTGTTATTATTATTTTGTTATAAAAACATTCTAGATCTTGAGACATATTCAGTAATGTAACAAAAGTTGAAATTTTTTGCTTTCAGCTCGGGACAAAAGAGAAGGAAGAGACCTTACGGATCGATGAAAAAGAGAAAAATTGTAGCCAAGAAATTGAAAAAAGAGAAGACAAGAGAGAAGTCTCTATACAGAAAGAATCATCATCTTCGACACCACCTCCAATTCTGAGAAAAAGAAAAAGAAAAGCAGTTCATAGAGTTCCTGAAAGAGCAGACTCCTTCGTGTATATATAATCATAAAGGGGTGGGATTGATTTTGGAAGGAAGCGTTTTCGATCCCACACTCTATATATATATGTATGTCTATATATATATATATATATATATATACATACATACATACACACACACACATTAAAGATTGATATTTTATCATTTTTATTAGTCTAAATTAATCATGAATAATACGATTGCGTTTTCTTTTATGATAAGTTTGTTGTTTCTTATTCTTCGATTGATCTGTTAAGTGTTGAATTATGCTACAAAACAAAGATAGGACTAAGAGGGAGAGAGGGGCAAAGACCCGACCTCCATTTAGTAAGTTAGTTAGAGATGAAATTTTTAAGTTTAATTGGTTGATTTTTAAAAATTAATTATAAATTTTGTTGATTTTTCAGAAAAAAAAATGATATTCAAAAATATACTTTAATTAAAATTAAACTAACTTACCAAATGAAAAAATAGAGATTTTATGATTAATACGTGAAACGACAGTATTTTTTTTTTATCTTTATCTTCACTCTTTCCTTTATAAAAAGGAAAAAAAACGATATATATTTGATCCATTTAAAAAGATTCCACAAAGTTCAAGACTGAACTAACTACTTGTTGTTTAAAGTCGTAGAACAAAACGTCCATGCACTTTTCTCCACCAAACGACAAATCTTTCAAATGTACACAAACACCAAATTTGAAAACGATTTGTCGTTTCAAGAAAAACAACGGCAAAAGAGCAAAAACTTATGAATAAAGATTAAAGAAAAGTGACCTCCAATTATTTGGAAAAAAAAAAAAAAGTGTTCAATAATTTCATAAAGAGGAGAGCACGTCGTTTGTGATTTTTTTTTTCCCTTGTTAAACGACACCAAACTTTCAGAGGCAAAACGTCATGTCGTTCGAGTGACAACATGTTTCATGCAATTAATTAATTTCATTAATAAATTCTTAAAAAATGAAAAAAACAACAAAAGAGAGAAAGAAATCAATATTATATTAAGGCTTTGTTTAGTATTTAATTTTAATTCTAATTAAATAATATTTTTTCATATTAATTTTTATTTTTTTTTTAAAAAAATATATAAAAATTATAATTAATTTTTAAAAAGTTAACAAATTTTAATTTAAAAATTTTATTTTAACTAATAAATTATTATATTAAACGTAAGTTAAAATTTTGTTTATATTTAGATTCGTTGGTTGGTTGGAGATAAAATTTTTAAGTTAAAATTAATTATAAATTTTATTAATTAAAAAAATAAAAATTAAAAAATATATAATTTAATTAAATTTAAATGCCAAATATAGCATGTTTTCAGTACCTTCTGAACTGTAGTACATGAAAAACTGGCCAAAGTCTCTTCTTTGTCTCAACATCAGCTCTTTAGCAGGGAAAGAGAGAAGAAAACTTTTTTTTTTTTCCTGCTTCTCTGCTAAACTCATCGCGGCGATCAGCCATGGGAGGAGGCAACGGTCAGAAGTCCAAGATGGCTCGCGAGAAGAACTTGGAGAAACAAAAGGCCGTAAAGGGTACTCTTTTTGTTAATTTTAATTTTAATTTTTTTATTTTTATAATTTCATAGTTTTGAGTTTTAAGCATCGGATTAAGTTAATCTGTATGATAATTCGGGTCGTAATCATGTTGGTCGATCTTGTTTATTTAGGGAGCCAGCTTGAGTCAAACAAGAAGGCCATGTCCATCCAGGTAGTCTCTCTGCTAGTCTATATATACATACAAGTGTGTGTGTGTGTGTGTGTGTGTGATATTGGGTTATGCTTTGCAGTTTGATCTGTTATTTGTAACTAGGAGTTTGTGTGGGTATTTGATTTTTTTCACAGTAGATAAGGTTGTTGAGAATACCTGATCGATTTGTGTCTGAAAAGTCCATCAGCCGCTGATTTTTCTCTTATTTTTCCTGTTAGAAAATGGGGTTTGTCGGATGACTTTTATGATTAGCTTAAGTTTCATATCAATCTAGAAGAAACGAGTCAATGGTTTTCTAACTCAGGGTCTGATGTATATTGTTGAGGAAATCCCACGTCGGTTGTCAAAGAGGTTGGCGGTCAATTTAAAGTGTGACGGAAAGCCTCATCTCTTGAACTAGCTTTTGAGGACGGATGTGCTTTGTGTTGCTCTTTGGAGAGGTTTAACTGTGACCTATGGTTGTTATTTGAGGCCTAAACTCTTGTTTTGTTGAGGCTTCCTGTTTGCTCTCAACTTGTCTTGTACCTGAGGCTTTTAAAATTATTATAGCCAAGAGGGTATTACAATCCTATATTCTGAGATTCTCTTTTACCATCCTACGTTTTAAAGTCCTAGTTTAAGTTCATCTTATCGCGTTGATTCTCGGGTTAATTCGATAGTTTCTGCTTTGATTTCAGCTCCTACCAAGCATGGGGCTTACTGATCAGAATTCAGAAACATGCTCCTTAATTGACACAATCAGAAATTTCAAAGAATTTAATGTTCTGTTTGTTTTGTTACAAAGTCTGCGAAACTGAGGACTTAGTTACCAATTTGCAACGAATAGAATCTCATTTGTTTGTATTCCGATTTTCCTTTCTGCTTTTGCACTTGCATTTATTCCTTTGTTCTATGAGACATTCTTTTGGATAAACAAGACTGCTGTGAACTCTCATCTATGGAATTGGAAGATTATGTTCGAGTTTTTCAACTTTCATGTTCTAGGATTCCAGATTTCTGTTTTTGAACTGGTGATATTTCATGAAAGCTTTTAAGAGAATTGTTATTAGTATTTTTGCACTAACATATTAGATTCTATTATTGTTGTTCAATCACTCTTGGTGGTTGTGACTGGTTCCTTTGACGTTGGCGCATGTCGTGGTCGGTATGGGCTTCCGAAAGCAGTGCAAGGTGTGCATGCAGACATTCATGTGTACCACAACAGAGGTGAAGTGTCGGGAACACGCCGAAGCTAAGCACCCCAAGGCTGATCTCTTTGCGTGCTTCCCTCACCTTAAAAAATGACAACATTAAGCTGCGGAATTGCAGATTAGTAATGGCTGTAAAATGTTGTTTGCTCTGTACACAATCAAAACTTGTTTATCACTATTTGCTACTTAAGTATTTGCATTTGGATTAAGCTTTCCTTGGCTTGTAGACTGCAACCACAACTTGTTACTTGTTAGGATTTGAGAATTTCCGGTAAGAGTGCAAGGGACACCAATTATAATCTCGATATTTTGATACCAACTCACGTGACAGCATGCTTTATCATCTATATTATAACTCAATTAACTTGACAATATTTAAACAGTTACAAAATATATATATTTATATATATGACAATTTATAAGGCACGCCAATTAGTTTCATAATAAGAGTTAGTATCATATTATTCTTTTTTCAGTTTTAATCCACAGACAACCTGAAATGAGTGAATGATGCATAGCAAGAGCAAGAAGTTACTTAAAAGAGTATTTCTTGCAAGGAAATAATATCAGCATTTACTTGACACGGCCTTAGGAGAGTTCAATATCCAACTCAATGTCTATCTGAAAATTGTAAATAGATTATTAGTAAATGAACAGAGAAATACCGGTCAACATAACATCAAAATGAGAAAAGCATATATAACATACTAGATTAATATCCGTAGATTATTTTTTTCAGTGTCTGTCGTCCAAAATAGACTGGAAATCCATAAATAAAGTCGGTTGATTGAAACACTAAATCCCATCATCTAACCAATCAAATCAAGTGTTTCATCTCTTGCCTAAGCCTTTTCATATATCACTATAATATAAAGGATTTCTTTTTAATTTTGTAAGATATTAACGTCATCTCCGACTCATAATTTTATTTAAGGTTTGTTTGTTTCAACCACT
Organism: Ficus hispida; assembly: GCA_025413025.1. Lineage (NCBI taxonomy): Eukaryota > Viridiplantae > Streptophyta > Magnoliopsida > Rosales > Moraceae > Ficus > Ficus hispida. Next base: position 9,422,698 of record CM046370.1, on the reverse strand, counting down.
CAATCCATTCAATTCAAACTTTTTTTTGTCTTTTTCCCAAAAAGTTTTTGTCTTTTTCCTAAAAAGTTTTTTGTCTTTTCTGAAAATTCAAAAAAATTTACTATTCAAACTTAAAAATCTCAACTCAAACCACTACACCAAACACCCTATTAGAGTTATTTTTACACTAAAATGGTGCAATTTCGAAACTCTAATTTGGAGTCACGATATAAAGTTGGGTGGAGCCAGTGTTTAACACTAAAATGAAGCCCGGTTGGAAATGCTCTAAAAGTCAAACTGAAACATTTGAAAACGTAAGTCATCCACTAAGAAGATGTTTTTCAAATTAGCATGAGTGCCTTCTCTTTGAATTCAAAGGAGAGATGCTTTTAGTCCAATTATGAAATTATAGAAAACATTAAAGGCCTCCGATTCTTCTAATCTCTTTTATATATATATATATATATATATATATATATTTCAAAAATGTGAATTGAGAATGCATTGTCATTGAACAGTATCAAATACACAACAACATCAATGCCCAATCTCATACGCGTTAATCATCATAATAATAACTATGACCCGTCCATTCATTATCACATGGACAAAAAAAAAAGAAAAAATGGTGGCTTTTATTGTAGAACATGAGGAAGGAAAAAAAAAATTTACCCTTGAACACGTTTAGTTGATTTCAATAATCAATAAGAATCATATGGATGAGATGATAGAAGATAATATAATTTTTAGGAAATCTATATTAACACATTTGATTGATGATGTGAATATTTTTTCATACCGTGAGAATGTTATTTTATTGTGTTAGTTGTATATGATAATAGAATAAAATTTAAAAAAAAGTAAACAATTTTTAGTATCTTAAGTCCTCCTTTGGTTGATTTTTTTTAAAAGACAATTAATTATGATTTTTGTTGATTTAAAAAAATAAAAAATTAATATGAAAATTTTAAATTTAAATTACAATATCAAACAAACGCTAAGATTATGCATATCTTACTTTTAAAAAAGAAAATTTATGCTACTTATCAAAAAATATATATATATATATAAATATATGTGTAGATCTACCGTGTACTGTTTTTCAAATATTAAAAAAAACCAAATATCTAATTAATATATTTTTTAACGAAAATACCTAATAAATTTTGAAAGTTTAATTCAAAAATTAAAGCGAACTAATTTTTAAAATAAAATTTTTGAAATTTAAAAACTAAAAGAAAATGAAAAAATCTCCTCCATAATTGTCACTTTCCTTCTCTCCCCAAAGTGAAAGTATTGCAGGTAGCTACGTTGAAGCTTGGCCAGGGTTAGAAGGATCTAGTGGCTTAGGCAAGGCTGGCGAGAGAGGTCAGGCAGTGGGGCGAAGAGCATATCGGAAATTCGCGGTTGCAACGATGAGGGCTACGTAGGGGTGGCAATACGGGTCGCGACACGACGACACGACACGAACACGACACGAATTTGACGGGTTCGGGTTGAGAAAAATTGGGGGCATGTCGTGTTCGGGTTGGGAAAATTTGACACGAAAAAATTCGTGTCGTGTTCGTGTAGACCCGCAAAAATTCGTGTCAATTTCGTGTCACTTTTCATGTCAAGTTCGGGTCAAGTTCGTGTCAATTTCGGGTCAATGTCGTGTAACGGGTCAGTTTCGTTCACGGGTCAGTTTCGTGTCGCGGTCAAGTTCGTGTCGTGTTCGTGTCATCCCGTTACGAGTTCGTGTCGTGTTCGTGTCACGGGTCATGTTCGGGTTGGGGTAGAAAAAATTCGACACGACTCAAACACGACACGAGACACGAATTGACACCCCTAGGGCTACGATTGTGGGCTTTAACGGTGGTGGAATTGGTGACGACGGGGCTGCGATGGTGAACTACGACAGTGGTGGGCTGCAATAATGGTGATGGGATTGGCGACGGCGGGATTACGACGGAGATGATGGTCTGCCGGTGGTGGGATTGGTGACGGCGGGGTTGCGACAGAGATGTGGTCTGCCGGTGGTGGGATTGCATGTGCTACGGTGATGGTGGTGTGATTGACGACGGCGGGACTGTGACGGTGGGCTACAAGGTGCTGCTATGGCAATGGAGAGAAGAGAACTTTTAAATTTTTTTAATATATTTTTCATGATATTGAGATTCCGATAAATATGAATATCATTATGATATATGAGTTTTAGATTATCTCGTTTTAAAGTAAAGTGAATCCTATGATATTCAATTTCACGGAAATGTAAAATTTTTAATTATTATACCAAACTAGAAAATGTAAGAAGATTCTCATTGCTATCTAAAATCACTGTATATCAAACCTCCCCAAACCGTTACAGTGTGAAGTTCTATTTGTAACTTACCAAAAAACCAAAAAAAAAAAAAAAAAAAAAAACAGAGAGATCAAAAGGGATTGGTGGTATCTAAATTAAGGCACCGAGATGCTTTTAGAAATATAAGTCTCGTTTGGTGTTTTTGTCTTTTTCAAAAAAAGTTTTTATTTTCTTCTGAAATTTTTTTTATTTTTTTTAAAAAGTCAACAAAAATTTTTAACTCAAATTTAAAATTTTCAAAGTTTTCCAAAGTTCTTTTACCCTTTTCTTCTAATTTTATTATTTATTTTTATATATATGTTTAAAAAGTTTAAAATTTAAAAATTCATAATTTTATCACTATAAGTTGAAATAAGATGTTTTTTTTTTTCAAATTACATAAATTAAAAAAAAAAAAACAAAATAAGATTCATATTGTTAATTTTTTTCCAAATATATTTTTAGTTTTTATATTTTTTCACTTCAAACAATTTATTTTTACCAAATGCATATTTTCAAAACTCAAACTATCTTTAACCTCTAAAATATCGTCTTCAAAGATGTTCCCAAACGGAGTCTAAAGAGATAAAAGTGAAAGCTAAATAGGACGTTTTCACTATCATACCACCACTGTTAGATAAAAATCTTATTTATTTTGTATCTTTTATTTAGATGTAATTTTAATAATATTTAAGCTGTTGGGAACTAAATTAGATTTTTTCATCTTAATTTTTTTAAAAAAAATCAATAAAATTTATAACTAATTTTTAAAAAATTAATAAATTTTAATTTAAAAATTTTATCTCTAATTAATTTATCAAACTAATACTATTTAAAAAACATAAGCTGGGCCACAGTTTGTGAAAACCCTATCACGGAGTACTTGAAACGATAATTGTGGTCTCTGGCGCGAATTGCGCGAACTGATAACGCCGTTGTTATGTATTTACTGGATGGGAGTTCAATTTATTTGTGTATATTTTTTTAAAAGTGGATTTAATATTTAAAAACACTAAAAAGTAGCCCAATTTTGAAAAAATAAAAATCCAGTTTTGCAGAATGTGGGTCCAATCTGATATGGCAGGACATGGTTGGCCCGGCAAAGCAAAAACACAAACCAGAGCTCCAAACTGTAAAGGAAAAAACAAGAAATCACTAGACACTGAACCTGAGACCCCTAATCTAAAAGCCTAAAACAGACCACGAAGTCTCTTGAGTCTCATCTCCAACTCCAACTCCAAAAACAACAACTCAACTTGTTGTTGGCTGTCACAAACTCACCCCAGCTGGCTGAACCAGACAAAACCAGTGTAAAAAAAGACTTGCTGGGGGGGTCTTTGTCCTTCCAAGATTCCCACTTGCCAAAAGTGGTCCCCACTCTTGTTCATGTCTCTCTCTCTCTCTCTGTGTAACGCGGCAAAGACCAAAAAAAAAAAAAAAAAAAAAAAAAAAAGACCATGCCTTTGGGGCTCACTGTTGAACTTTAAATTTTTCCAACTCCCCCTTTTCCATTGGCCAGTTTCCTCTGCCTCCTCATTATAGTTTCTGAAACCATTACCAAACCAAACCCATTCAACACTCAACTTCATTTAAAAATTAAAAAAAAAAAAAAAACCAGTAATTATCATTACTCACTTGCTTACAAAGCACTTCCCCCAATTTCCATTTCAACACAAATATCATGTTTTGACTTTGACCACTGACTTTTCTCTCCCCCTCTTCCCTCCTCCTTCCCCTCCCCTCTTCTTTTCCCTCTCTCTTTTTCTCTTCTTTTCTTTCCTCCTATTATATTTTGCCTTGTTTTTGTTTCACTTTCTTCCAAGTATTTCTTTTTAGGCCACTTTTTTTCTTTTCTTCTTCCTGGGGGATTTTTTCTGTAATCTGTTTGTTCTAATGGCTCCTCCTCTTTCTCTCTGCCTCTGCCTCTCCTTTCTCCTACTTTTGCTCTCTCCTTCTCCTGTCCATTCCACTAACTCTGAAGGTACTTTTTTATGTTTCTCTTTTGTTCGTTTCTGTTTGATTTACGTTTTGGTATGTTCAAAAGCATATAACCCCAAAAAAAAAAAAAAAGAAGAAAATTTCATGAATTTTATCTTATTCCATTTTCTTACTTTGTTGATTTGTGCCCAGTTTCAAGTTTTGTTTTGGTAGTTGATTCATGAGTTTGGTTTGTGCTTATTGTTCTTGTTTGTTTCTGTGGTTTTTTTTTTTTTAAAAAAAAAAAAAAAAAACAGGAAATGCTTTGCATGCTCTGAGAAGCAGACTCTTAGACCCGACAAATGTGCTGCAGAGCTGGGACCCAACTCTGGTCAATCCTTGCACTTGGTTCCATGTTACCTGTGATTCCAATAACCATGTGATCCGTTTGTGAGATTCTCTCTTTTCTTTTCTCTGATTCTTTCTTGCTCCAACTTTTTCCTTTTTTTTTTTTTTTTTTCTTTGTTTACTGTTCAGATTTTTCTTTTTGGGTCTATAATCTATAACTGGTTTGGTTCTGTTCTCTCACAAATTTTTTTCTTTTCTTGATTCTCAGGGATTTAGGAAATTCTAACATTTCTGGGACTTTGGGGCCAGAGCTTGGCCTGCTCAAGCATCTTCAGTACTTGTATTGCTCTCCTCTTTTCCTTAGACCTCAATGAAATAAGAAAAATAGTAATTTCAATTTTGGGTTTTTTTTTTTTCCTGGGAACCAAACAGGATTGTCAGAGGGACAACCACGGCCAATTAGATATTTAGATTAGTGATTTAATACTAGATATGACTTGTTTTTAAGAAACTGTGAGTGAAAATTATGGAATGAATTGCAGGGAACTTTACAGGAATGAAATAAGTGGGAAAATCCCAAAGGAGTTGGGCAATTTGAAAAATCTCATCGGCATGGATTTGTATGACAACAAATTTGAAGGGAAAATTCCAAAATCCCTTGCCAAATTGAAGTCACTCAAATTTCTGTGAGTAACTTCACATCAATTAACCAGAAATTAGTATGTTGTGCGATAAAAATTTTGCTAGAATTCGTATTTGATTACGCCGAATCGATTATGCAGACGACTAAACAACAACAAGCTAACGGGATCTATTCCAAGGGAGCTCACTACCCTATCTAACCTTAAAATCTTGTAAGTTATGGTTTTTGCGCGGTAGTTTTCGTTCCACGCTATTTGGTTTTTATTTTTATTTTTTGCCAGCGATCTTACGAAATTTGGTTCGTTGCAGTGATGTCTCTAACAATGATCTGTGTGGAACAATACCTGTTGATGGCCCTTTTACCACATTTCCAATGGAAAGGTACCATTTCTTTAACTTGCCCCTTTAAACTTTACGTGCAAAAAAAGACACAATTTATGCGAATCGACAAATGGAATGTCTTTCTAGTTGGTTATTGTTTCCATATGTTGACAATCATTCTAAGGTTCCTAGCAAAGAAGTTTGTAAGGTGTTTCCTAGTTTGTTTATGTGGTCATTTGGCTTTACCGTCTACGAAAAGGTCTCTCTCTTTTTTTTTTTTTTGTTTGGGCATTCATGATAACAAGGTTGCTGAAAATATGGCTAAAATTTTGCTTGAAGTGTCATCTTTAGTAAGGAAGATGGACAATAACCTGTTGTTATGCGGTTACATGTCGACCATTAAAGCGGAACAATATTGCTCCACCTTTGAACTTAGCATAATCGAGTTCTATTCTCCTATGAATAATTCCTCGTGTCTACTTTGGGATGTTTAATAGGTACATGTAGCTATGTTGTGAACGTATATTTTGAAAGAAGTAAAACCAAAAGTGATGTGTGCTCTTTCACAACATTAATCCCTATTCATAGAAAGAGTATAGTATAGATGTATGTTTATTGAAAACGTAGGGTGGAAGGGAAGTTTTTTGCTAAAACACAGTGCGGTCTTTGGTCCCCAAAATAGTAAAAACCTTTCAGTGTCGATTTTCTTGTACAAATACAAATGGTTCAATCTTTATATTCGCGCCTTTCGTTTGGCAGCTTCGAAAAAAACAGACTCAGTGGCCCGGAGCTGAAAGGATTGGTGCCCTACGACTTCGGATGCTGAAGAGGGCGTTGCTTGAAGGATCGTAACATTGTATTAAAGTATATAGTTTGATGGCAATATTATCCGTAGTTATATATGCATCTAGCGATAGCACACTGTAAAAATGTGTGGTTATGAAAGTGGCAAAACCAAGCCAAAAGAATAAGGATGATAACGGGTTTGGAACCTTTCGGTTCTAGATTTTGCAAAGGAGCTACTACTTGTTGGATCATTTGGGTTTTTATATACTACTTGTCATGAAATTCCTGATGTACCTGAGGCAAAATAGAACACAAATCAACTGGGAGAATGATGGTTCATGCTCAACCTAGCGGTAATTTCACACTCGGTTATAAGGTCAAGGTCTAGAATTTGAATTTCCCGTCAGTTGAGGTGTGCGCACGTTGACTCCATTTACAAGCAAAGTATATATATATATATATATATATATATTTTTTTTTTTAAGGCATGGTTGGTTAGGTTCTTAAATTTAATGGTTTGTGGTAACGCGGTGGTTTTGGTTTGGCAATTTTGGATGTTTTTTTATCTGAGTTTACTGAGAGCGCGAGATTGATAGAATTAAGAACTCGGCACCTCATTATCAGGGTCGGAGTTATCTTAGGCTTAGGATGGGTAGTTTACTCCCGGACACAAGGGCACTCTATACTTTTGCTCCACACATTGAATGATTTTTTTTTTTTTAATCAATTTGTCTCCTCTGAAGATCTAATTGCAGCAACCTCATAGAATTTTTTTAAAACAAATTCAGTGTATTCTTAAATCTAATTTTAATAATAGTTTATAATTTTATTATTTTAAATCAAAATAATATATATATTTTAAAGTTTTCATAAAATTTTGAGACGAACGTGATTTTTGTTGATTTTTTTTTTCCGAATAAATTTTAAGTTTTTAAACTTTTCAATTTAAACATGTTTTAAAAAATTAAAAATTAAATATATATTTTTAAAATTCAAATTAATTTTAATTAAAATATCTTCAAAATAATATCTCTAATTTTCCCCGAGTCGTCTCTAAGAAATTTATTAATCAGTTGGAAACTTGGAAATCTCCAGAGCTAATTATATAATGGCGAAAGTTGAGAAGGTCAAAGTCAATCAAAAATTGGGGGCAAAAAAAAAAAAAAAAAAAAAACCTTCTCAGGGAACTGACTGCGTGGAAAAAATAGGCCGAGAGACGTAATAAAAGGAAAGTCCAAAATGAAGAACCCAAAGTTGAAAATTAAATGATTGAAAGTATAAATATACGTAATTTTATTTAAAAATGTAGAATTCAAAAAATTTTTAATTTAAGTTTTTTTTAAAAAAATAATAATTGACTAGAAGTAGATGGACGAGACTTGTAAAGACGCTTCAATCAAAACAAAAGTTGCCCGTGTACGGTTACAAACACGTGGCGATCGCTCATATTGTTGACAGGGCACGTGTCGAGAAAGCGATGTCTCTGTTGAATTCCAGGAGTTCCAAATTCAGTTTTGAATTGCATTTTTCTTTTAAATTTGGCGTCAAAACACCAGAAGTGGGGCACTTGGCAGCCTTTGGAAGCGAGTGGCTTGGCTCTCGTCACCCACTCGCTTTCCACGCGTCCTCGCTCCACATTACTTCAAACTTCAAATTCTTTTGTGTTTTTGTTTTTTGTTTTTTGTTTTTGTTTTTTTTTTTAATAAATTCAAATTCTTTTGTTTGCTTATTAAACAAATTGCCCCATGCTTTTGGTAAATTCTATATATTCTTGCACCATTTTGGCAGGCAAAGGCCAAAGGACATTTTATTAGGTGATTTTGAGAAGTCATTTTGGGGTATGGTTAGTATCAACTATTGTATTCGATTCTCGTGAAGTTTTCATTGAATTTAAATTATCAACATATGTCTCAGTTTCAATCTTTATTAGCGAAAGTCATTTGTCATTCATCTTCTTTCTCAAACATCTTATTTAAACATGTTTTTAGAACTATTAATAAAGCAACTTAGGACTTAATCAATATTGATGATTTCAGGATAGACGAGAATGTAATTTGATTGGAAAGAAATTCACCATGTTTGCTTCTGTATTCCTTTACAAGAGATATATAAAATATTTTACCTAATATATAAGAAAAAAAAATAGAACTATTAATTTTCATGTGCCATCAACTGTTATGAAAAGAAAATATTTAAAGAAAATTATTATGAAAAATATTTACAGAAAATGTCTATGATGTTAAACTTCAAACTCCATCACCTTTCTTTACATATCCTTAGATATGGTGGATAAAAAATTAAAAAAAATGCTTCATATTACGCGACAAAATCAAATCTTCTACTTCAGAAATAAATAATAAGAAAAAAAAAGAATTGGAAAAAAAAAATAATAAGTGAAGTTTTTTACTGTATCTATGGACATATAAGGATAGCTAATTTCAAAGGGTAATTCAATAGAAACTTATATTGACATAATTAATTTTGACATTTAAGAAAAAATATAATTAATTTTGAACATGGACAAAATATGAAAATCAATAAAAACGTTGATTTTCTTAGAAATAAAAAAAAAAATTATTAATTAATAATTAAAAAGGGGCTCCTTTCCACTCGATCACGTGCGGGGGCCCTGCCGCTTGCCAGATAGAGCGAGAAGGCGAGTACAATTACATTTACAAAACTCGCGAAGATACCAAAAATAAATTAAAAAAAAAATCAAACTTCAAATTTGTCACGAGAACCGGAAAGTCCTATATAATTGGGCATTTCACAAGCCAACTTTCCACCTAAAACCCCTTTTCGCCTTTTTCTTTCTCCAAAACCTCCGACCATGAGCGGCGCTTTCACGAGGGCCGGCGCCGCCGCGATCCCCCGCCTTTTCAAGCGGTACTCGCTCTCCGACGTCGTTGGAGAATCCGCCGGAGCTCCGGCGAGCTTCCTCAGTACCCAAACGCTCTCCAGAGCTCACCTCCGCTTCCCTCATTTCGCCAGGAAGGCCAGGGACTGCGAGCTCTCTCCGTCTCTGTTCTCCTCCGCTTTCTCTTCTTCCTCTTCCTCTTCTTCGGCTGTCGTTAAAGATGTCGGCATCGTCGGCTGGTACTTGGGGATGGTCAAATGCCGGCCGATTCTCACCAAGGGCGTCACGTCAGCGCTTATTTACACCGCCGCTGATTTGTCTTCTCAGGTCAGCGATTTTTCTAGACCTAGGGTTTTTGACATTTGACCAAGTTTTCGTGTCTTTAATTTTGGTACGCAATTTGACCTCTTTGAGCTTTATTTATTTATTTATTTTACTCTGTCCAAAGTTTTCATTTTTACTATTTATTAGAGAAATTACTCGTTTTATGGTTTCTTCTTTGTTGCTCTAGGAAGTTATGGTTTTGAGGTAATGGAGAAATTAGGTTAGAATTAATTTCTGATTTCGCAATCCTGGAATTTCTCCCTACAAAATGCTAACAATAATATGGGCATTTTTTGTTCGTTCTTAATGTAATTTGCTGTTGTAAGATTGTTGAAGCTAATTCATTTTTTGCTTTATATATATATATATATATATATGCATATAAATTTGATCAGACATTAGCACATCAATCATCCGAGTCTTACGACCTTGTGAGGACCTTACGTATGGCTGGATACGGGCTTCTAGTTTTAGGACCGTCACTGCATTATTGGTTCAACTTCATGTCCAGACTCTTCCCAGGACGTGATTTACTCTCCACGTTGAAGAAGATGGCTCTGGGGCAAATGGTATATGGGCCCTCCATGACTGTTACTTTCTTCTCCTTGAATGCTCGTTTACAAGGTAATGCCTATTTATTTTGTTTAGCGAACTGTTCTTTTAGTGATATTCGCCTCATGTTTGTATATAAACTTCTGGTTAGGACCTTATTAGGTACTTCCTCACAGATTCAATTTGAAGTTTTTCTGAAAAAAAACTTGATGCAATCCAAAATGCATTTCTTTGGGGAGGAAACTAAAATGATTCTGAGTTTTATGTTATCTGACTATTGTTATACCTTTTTAAGCTATTAGGATTGAGAAATATATTTTTCCTCCTATTTTTCGTGAAGAGAATCCGACTATCCAGCCCACTGCATGTATGCTTTTTTGAAGTTTAGGTTCGTAATACTTAGTTGTTATTATTGTCTGGTACAGGTGAAACCAATGGAGAGATTGTTGCGCGGTTAAAAAGAGACTTACTCCCTACAATGTTGAATGGCGTTATGTACTGGCCCGTATGTGATTTTATCACATTCCGATTCATCCCTGTCCATTTACAGGTGAACTTTCTGTGTTTTTCTTCTTTTTGGTCTTCATCACCTCATAAACTTCAATGGTGGGGTTCTTGAGTTTGTCAACAAACTCAAGGATTTGCTTCATAATTAGCTCAAAACATGTCCCTTTTGAGGGTTGAGACCATCTGGTTTTGTGTATAACTTGTGCAACTTTTTTGTGTTTGCATTTTGACAGCCCTTAGTGAGCAATTCATTTTCGTATCTGTGGACGGTTTACATGACGTACATGGCAGGCCGAGAGAAAGCAATCACAATACCAGCAAACTGACCAAATGGACCATTTCTCTTCACTGACATTCAAAGATTTAAAACCTCTGGATGGTTCCTGATGGAGATTGCTCATATTTTCTACATAACATAAGATTTACGCCGCGGTTTTGGAGGAAATGCTGAAGCCTAACAATCATTTTCTAGCTAACTTTCGCAAATAGTAGAACACTTTCAGGGGTCGTATTCTTACGGACTGTTGTCAATACGTTTCTGTAAGTAAAACCAGTGGTTTGAATTTGTTGAAGACGCTTTTAAAGAGTATATTGTACTTTTTTTAGACATTTCCCCGCGCAGCTTAGTTTTGATTGTGTTTTGAAGATGTTGGGAATTTTCTCCAGCACCAAATCATGCCTAATCTGCTTGGTACGGATACGCAAGTCAGGCCAAGAACTGAAGAAAATACAAGAAAACAAAAGAAACCCAATATATAACATTAACAAAATGCCAAGCTATCTAATCTTCTCTTAATCTGATCGAGCCCCAAAGATCACAGTTCTTAAATGTAAATTTATTGACTGGTCACTAAACTTGACTGCCCGAAATCCAAAAGCAGAATATCATTGCATGCGTGGTGAACCTCGCCTTGTTCATAAAGGATGTCGCTCAAATGAGCAGGCTCTTTAGCTTGTTTACAACAAGGCAGTTCTTTTTAAAAGTACAACAAAGCTGTTGGCATTACGTTGTAAGTAGGAACAAGGGTCAATAAGAATAAAAAACTTTTGAGAATATTTACATATGCCGAAAACTGTTAAAAATCTGCCCGTGCTATAAAAAAGACGACATAGTTTCTACCGAATCTGTCTGCCAATATACGCATGTGTGCGTGTGTGCGTGCGTTCAAGGAAGGATCTAAGTTCTGGGGTCACTCCAGTTGATATGATCTCACCTGCCACTTTAGTGCATGCCTTGTACATGAAATAAAACTAGCAACCAAGTAGAAGCTATATTCCTAGATATGTACAACAAAAAAATGTAGCATCATTTTTTTATGTCTGGCGTTTAGGATATTGAACTCAAAGTGATATGAAGCTTGATAGTGTATCAGAATAAAACCTCACCTGTAAAACTGCATAGCTACTCGTGATCACTGTACATCTGATCACCAAGGAAACCGAAGCAAGCATTCCTTTCCTTCGAAGAGATCCTGCACGAAGACTTTTAAAACCACTAAAAGCTTGACTATTGCGATATGTAAAACTAAGCAAACTTATGTTAGCTCAAGCGAAAAGAGACTCGAATTAAGATGCCGTTTAACATGCAAGAAAAACAGAGGCAAGCGTGCGATGTTCTATTGCAGTTTTCATAGTGATACAATCCGATACAAAAGAATTAGTCAAAGGTATCTTTTAATTTGGGAAGCAAAAACAATCAAGAACGTGAACAAGTGTTGATCAATTTGGACTGCGTGAATGAATTTGTTAAAGGCACATCATTTTTCCAAGATTTGTAGGTTAAGTTCCACACCTCAGAGCATGATATTAAGACGGTCCTTGGATTTGTTCCATATAAAGTAAATTTCAGCTAGCAATAACCAGTGGCCCAGTGCAGAGGATTTTACGTCTTTTCAGATTATGTTTGAAAGTTTTTTCTTAAATGGTGATTGACTATTGAAATCAATATGGTCATTAAGGAATCGATAGAAAATGTGAAAAAAGTAGAGAGAATAAAAATAAGATTAAAGAATTTTGTGAAACTCTTCAAACGGTAAGGTCATTAAATGAATCAAGGAGTTTACAAAGAGTTGTATAAACATGCCCCCTCCTTAAGAAATATCAAGCCTATATCTAGATGCAACCTGATGAACTTTAATCCAAAACTTCCCACAAAATCAACTACTTATTCCCTATGGTAATAACTGTAACACTGTAACTGGCAGAGACCAAAATTCATTTAAGGTTAAAGAATTGATTCAAAATACCGAACCATTGACTACCAGTAAATCTTCATGCATGTTTCTGATCTGATCAACTGCAGAATTCCCGGCCAATGTGTGAGGATTTGTTCACTCTTCAAAAGCACCTAAGCCAATCTTCTCAAGCTGGACGGCCCAATCTTCTCCAAGTACATGGGGATTCAACTGCATTGCAGTATGAAAATCCAGCATGGATGCATAAGTAGATTTTGACGGACTTTGCCCAAATCTCCCCAGCACCGTCCCATTTAAACCACGTACAAATGGGCCATTTAGCTGTTTTAAGTGCTCCTTTCCACACCTTGATCCGGCTAAACGCATACATGGCTCGATTAGTCTCTTTAAATACGCATCCAGCCCATTATTCAACAGGTTAACACAGTCCACAGAAATATTTATGCCTTCCATCTCCAACTTCCGCTTCACACGACTTCTTAGCGATCTTGTATCAGGTAGCTCACCGCTGTTTTGACAAGTCTCCAGTCGGTAACTATTCCCTAAAGATATATTACAGAGGGCCTTACGAGCACTGCCCAGATTCATTGATATACCAAAAGGAGCCGTAACTGGACTTCTACTTTGCACGCCAGGGCTTCCTGCAGCTTGTTCGACTTCTTCCCCATCTTCTACAGACACAACTTCAACTGGAGGTCTGCTGCCAAGAGAAAGCAATTCCGTAGCACTTTGCTGCTCTTGTGCCTTCGAAATCATTTCCTCATCTCTCACACTTTGAGGCTTTCCAAATGGGCCCAAAGGACTGGGGCGATCTCGAAGCTTACGATCTCGATTGATCGGAGACCTACCCTTGCGAGGCGAATCAGGAAAGGCATCCCCGTATAGAGATTGGAGATAATTCCTCTGACAACCAGTGGCAATTTTAACATTAAGGTTGCTCCCAACTTTCCTAATACCTTTTGTCGGCGGAACTTTAGAAAGGCACGCGTTCTTCACAATCGATCGAATAAGCTGGTTATGAAGAGACAAATTTTCCTTCCCGATGGTCCCAATGCACAACTTATTGAATTCACATTTACTAATCTTAAAGCTAAACAATCTTCTGAGGTGGTCAAAGTATTTCTCAGCTCTCTGAAGCCCAATCTTCTGGACCATCAGAGCTTTCAGCTCTAAGATGTTGATTCGAGAAAAACTTTGATCGAGAGACATTTTTCGCTACTCTCGAATTCAACAAACCCAAATCCTCATCAAAATCTTGGATTCTCCAGCAAAACCCAGATGACAAACAAACCACAGGATCTCCAATCCGAAACCTCAAACCCTAATGTCCAAAAGTGTCTCATCTGTGTATTGACCAAAATTCGCATCAGACACAAACTTCCAAGCTTCTTGAATCGAAATTAACAAAAACCAATTTCATAATTCAGTTCCAAACCCACTTAGAACGCCTTAAATATTATTAAAAGGAAAGATTAAATTAGGAGCTAAACACTATTTGCCCAGAAAGAATTTATCTTAAACAAAGATCATAGCTTTATAAAACTCTGCAATTAGGGAAACAAATTTCCAGAAGAAAAACATTTAATACGATTAATTTCAGCAGCGAAAACACAAATCAACAGAAACCCATTTCAGATATCGACCAAAAAAAATGGAACCCCAGAAGACCAAATTTAGAGAAGGACTAAGGTGTCGTACCTACTAAGACGAGGCCGAGGCTGCGAATTGACTCCGAATTTAGAGCGTGTTTTTCTTACCATTTCTCCCCGATGACATTTTTTTTCTTTTTTATTATTTTTCCGCGATTGAGGAAGCTTATTTGTTTGTCTGTATCTTTATGCCATTTATGCGGGAACAGACGTAAACCAAACAGAGTCTTGGATGTAATGCCATTAAAACATTCTTTTGCGGGAAAGCACGTGACCTCTTTAAGAGGTTTGAAAAGGGCGCGTTTGGTTGTTCTTCGCATCAATTGTCTGTCCTTTGTTTCTGAAGACTTTCTTGAACAATACAAGGGAAGAAGAGGAAGAAAAGTAAAAGACTAGTTTACAGATGTCCAAAATTGACCAAATGATTGTAGTCTCGAATATTATATCTCTTATTTTATATAAAAGGTATTCTTTTTAATTATTAAATTAATTTGTTAACAATCTAATGTGTGTATTAAAAATTTCAGCACTCATATTTGTTCTAATTATATATCAAACACCGAAAAAAAAAATTAATATAATGCTTAATACAAAATAAGAAGTCTTGTTTTATAAATTTTCCACACAAAAAAAATACATTTTTATCAAGTAGAGTTTTGATGGGAAAAAAAAACAATGATAAATATAATTTTGAACCCTCAAATTTTCATCAGATTCTTTTTCATTTATCTTTAAAAAAAACAAAAACAATTTGATTCTTATGTGATCTACTCTGCAAAATTGTTCTTATATAAAGAGCAACCAACTTAAAAAAAGAAGAAGAAGTATCTTTTCATGTTTATTGAAATAATGGGATTGATTTTTTTCCAATCTTTTCCTGGAATATTTTTATTCAGAGAAATAATTAGAGGCCGTTTGAATTTCTTTGCATTCAAAAATTATGTTTTAAGTTGTTTAGTTGAAGGAAGGAGGAAGTAGACTCTTTTAATAGGGTTTTAAAAAAAAAGTGCAATTATAGACATGTTGATCAAATTTGGTTTATTTCTAAAACTATATTAAGGAGAAAGTTTAATTTTTCTTTTTTACTATACTACAAATTCTTAGAGAATTTATTTATATTTTAAATCTTAATATGATTTGATTATAATATGTCCCTTTGAAACATCCGAACATTTAATTATGATCTAACAGCCTAAAACCACAACATTTATAGCTTAAAAAAAAACTACAACACTAATAAAAGTTAATTTTCTTTTTCACTTTATTAAAAATTCCTGAAGCTAAAAAAAAAAAAAAAAAAAACAAATCAACTATCATTATTTTAAACCTAGATAATTATTTTACCAAAAGGAAACAAAAAAAAAACTAGAAGTCTAGAACCTTTATTTATTTTCTTTTCTCATTTTATTTCTAATACTAGTTGTAGGCACGAGCTATACATGTATTTAATTAATTTGTTAAATAACTATCATGAGAAAATAGTTGTTAGAGAATATTGAGGAGAAAACAATTAAGTTGTAACAAATTAGAGAGGAGTTAGCAAATTATGTAGAAAATTAATTAGGTAGTGCAATAAGAAAATAATAGTTGAGATTATCAAAAAAATTTGTTTGAGTAAGGATGCATTTACAAAAAATTGTATTTCAGGATGGGGAAAAAAATGAAAAATAAAAATAAAAAATGATGAAAGAAAACAAATAGAGAAGAGATTGACATGTGGATAAAAGTGGATAATAATTTTAAGGAGCAAAAAGAACAAAATGTATATTTATCAAAATTTTCACGCAATTTGCATCCATATTCAACTTAGAGCTAAATATTATGAAAAAATAGTAGTTGATAATATGAGATAGTCATGAAAAAATAATAATAAGTTGCATTTATTTGAGAGAAGTTTTTGAATAAGGTACAGACAAAAATTTTGGCAATAAAAAAAAAAAAGAAAAAGAGTAGGGAATGACATGTGTCAAAAAGATAGAGGAGTATTTGACTTTTTCATATATGTTAAGATTTCTTTAATTTAAAGTACCAATACATTTGTCAAAAGATATTCCTTGACATTTCAATTTCAATAGTTGCTTGTAAATTTTTAAGTTTGTGTAATTTTAGTCCATTTTATTTTTTTTTATAATTAAAGTGATTTTAAAGGGTTAATTTCAGTTTTAGCACCTCTAAAATAAATAATATTAAAAACAGCACCATTTTTTTCCCTTCATTATTAGCATTCAAAGTGGGACCCAGTAGTATTTAATGTATATCAAATTACGGGTCTACCCTCATCTCCTACAAGCTCAAATATCCCTCTCCCTCGCATGGCCCAAAAATTTTCTTTCAAACCAACGTCTACAGTGTTTTAGAGAGAGAAAACTGAAATCTAGAGAGAGAAAGAGTTACCATTCACCGGAATCTTATTTTTTATTTCACTTTTCCCCCTAGCTCCCCACCCATTTTGAAACCCAAATCTTCATATAATAGAGAAAATTTCTATCTAAAGAGAGAAACTTCCATTTAGAGAGAGAAACTTCCATTTAGAGAGAGAAACTTCTATCGAAAGTTTTTTTTGTTTTTTAAAATCGAACATTTTTTGTCATTTTTTTAGTAAAGGTCATAACCATTACGACCACTCGGTCATAACCGTTATGACCAGATTTTATTATTTTTGTAAATTAATTTTTGATCATTTTTTAGCAAAGGTCATAACCATTATGACCGCGCGGTCAATACCGTTATGACCAGTTTTTTTTATTTGTGTAAATGAATTTTTGACCATTTTTTAGCAAAGGTCATAACCATTATGACCGCGCGGTTAATACCGTTATGACCATTTTTTTTATTTGTTTAAATGAATTTTTGACCATTTTTTAACAAAGGTCATAACCATTATGACCGCGCGGTCAATACCGTTATGACCAGTTTTTTTTGTTATATAATGCACCCTTACGGTGGTCACAACGGTATTGACCGCGCGGTCAACTTCGTTGTGACCGTCCCTGTGAGAGAAGGCATCGTCCTCAGGGACGGTCACTACGAAGTTGACCGCGCGGTCACTACCGTAGTGACCGGACCTGATGACGATTCCTTCACTCACAGGGACAGTCACAACGAAGTTGACCGCGCGGTCACTACCGTAGTGACCGTACCTGATGACGATGCCTTCATTCACAGGGACGGTTACTACGAAGTTGACCGCGCGGTCATAATGGTTATGACCTATGCTAAAAAATAATATAAAATTCATTTGTAAAAAAAAAATAAACTGGTCATAACGGTTATGACCGAGTGGTCGTAATGGTTATGACCTTTACTAAAAAAATGGTCAAAAATTCATTTACACAAATAAAAAAAAAAACTGGTCATAACGGTATTGACCGCGCGGTCATAATGGTTATGACATTTGCTAAAAAATGATCAAAAATTCATTTACACAACTAAAAAAACTGGTCATAACGGTATTGACCGCGCGGTCATAATGGTTATGACCTTTGCTAAAAAATGATCAAAAATTAATTTACAAAAATAATAAAATCTGGTCATAACGGTTATGACCGAGTGGTCGTAATGGTTATGACCTTTACTAAAAAAATGGTCAAAAATTCATTTACACAAATAAAAAAAAAACTGGTCATAACGGTATTGACCGCGCGGTCATAATGGTTATGACATTTGCTAAAAAATGATCAAAAATTCATTTACACAACTAAAAAAAACTGGTCATAACGGTATTGACCGCGCGGTCATAATGGTTATGACCTTTGCTAAAAAATGGTCAAAAATTCATTTAAACAAATAAAAAAAATGGTCATAACGGTATTGACCGCGCGGTCATAATGGTTATGACCTTTGCTAAAAATGATCAAAAATTAATTTACAAAAATAATAAAATCTGGTCATAACGGTTATGACCGAGTGGTCGTAATGGTTATGACCTTTACTAAAAAAATGGTCAAAAATTCATTTACACAAATAAAAAAAAACTGGTCATAACGGTATTGACCGCGCGGTCATAATGGTTATGACCTTTGCAAAAAAATGATCAAAAATTCATTTACACAACTAAAAAAAACTGGTCATAACGATATTGACCGCGCGGTCATAATGGTTATGACCTTTGCTAAAAAATGGTCAAAAATTTATTTAAACAAATAAAAAAAATGGTCATAACGGTATTGACCGCGCGGTCATAATGGTTATGACCTTTGCTAAAAAAATGGTCAAAAATTCATTTACACAAATAAAAAAAACTGGTCATAACGGTATTGACCGCGCGGTCATAATGGTTATGACCTTTGCTAAAAAATGATCAAAAATTCATTTAAACAAATAAAAAAAATGGTCATAACAGTATTGACCGCGCGGTCATAATGGTTATGACCTTTGCTAAAAAAATGGTCAAAAATTCATTTACACAAATAAAAAAAACTGGTCATAACGGTATTGACCGCGCGGTCATAATGGTTATGACCTTTGCTAAAAAATGGTCAAAACTTAATTTACCAAAATAATAAAAACCGTCGTGACCGCAGTCCCCCTTCGTGACACATGGCCATACCATGTTTTAATTCATATTTGCCTATGTCCCCAATTGAATGATAATACCCTTTTTTGATAATTTTTTTTTAACCTTCAAACATAAGTTATTACAATATGATATTTAAAAAATGTTAAGGTATGGTCCTATCTACTGTGTAGTAATGTTTGAAAAATATAAAAATATAATTGTTTTGTTAGGCGAAGTCCTTGTCCCCATCGTCATCGCTTTTGTAATTGTTGTCAATTTTCCGGTTGGCATGCCTCCAGAGGTAACACGCTAGCCACTCCCGAAATAATTTCATTCGTCCGGCGATTACCCAATAACTGACATCCCTCCCTTCTATCAAGCATTCAGCATATTTAATGGTAAACACTCCACAATCACCCCTGTTGCCGTCCCATTGACCATTGTACTTGATGAAAACACAGACGTCCTCCATTTACTGTGAATCTGCAAAGAGTTATCGAATATATAAAAATATGAGAACAATTATGAAGCACAATGGGATGGCTTAAATGTTATATCTGGTCACAATGATAATGACCGGGTGGTCAATATGAAAATAAATCACAATGATGTTGACAGGATGGTCAATATGGAAATGACCAACTTATTTCATATTGGTCACCATGCTGATGGCCGGATGGTCAACATCAGACTGACCGGGTTATTTCGAACTGGTAACAATGATGTTGACCAGATGGTCAATATGAAAATGACCGGCTGCACGATGGTCACAATGATGATGACCATATGGTCAATATGAAAATGACCGGTTAATAACCGGTTAATTTCAAAACTGGCGACGATGGTCACAATGATGATGACCAGATGGTCAATATGAAAATTACTGGTTAATAACCGGTTCATTTCAAAACTGGTCACGATGGTCACAATGATGATGACCAGATGGTCATCATCACAGTGACCGGTTTGTCGTGAAAATTTTTTAATTGACCTTTTTTGTTTCAGAGGGCCATCTTAATACACCCCCATTTAAAGCATGTATTAACAATTAAAATCAACTAAAAACCACCATTACCTCAGACTGATTGTTTAGCAATGAGACGAAATCCACTGAAATGGAGAAGGAGATCTGCGAACTTGTCCGGCGCAGTTTTAACAGACCGAAAAAATATGGGAGGGGGATATTATGCAGGCTTAGAGTTAGTTTGGATCAATGGGTAATGGTGCATTGAGGATTCGTGAGGAGTGGGTGCGAGAAAATCAAGAAAACGAGGGAAGAAAAAGAAAAATTTTTTCTGTTCAGTTGGTTAAATAGCGTCGCTGTGGATGTGGAGGGAAGGGAGTGAGGGTGGCGGGATAGCAGGAAAATTTTTCAGCTTTAGGGTTGGCTGAGGGCATATATGCCTTTATACATCAACCAAAACAATGTGTGGTGACGTGGCGGTGCTAATAATGAAGGGAAAAAAAAGTGGTGCTGTTTTTAATATTATTTATTTTAGAGGTGTTAAAACTGAAATTAACCCGATTTTAAATTATTAAAAATAAAAAAAATTCTTTATAGTTAGAATGACTCTAAATTATTAAAAATAGAAAAGACTACTGTAATAATATTTTTAATAATTTAGAATCACTCTAACTACAAAAAAAAAAAAAAAAAAAGAGACATTAAAATTATACAAACTTAAAAGTTTAGATATTAAATAAACAAATCATTCATGATATGACAATGTAGACTCAGCACTTAATCAATACTTGAAGTCGACAAATATATGTAGCATTACTTATGCTACAAAAACACTTTTCCTTATTCACAAAAAAACCTACCTCCTTGACAGGATAAACCCCGGATAATCAACTGAGAGAAACTAATATAAAGAATATATCTTCTTGTCATACCTAAGGAAAATGGTTCATTCCCGTGGAGGTAAAAAACACTTTTCCTTAATTGGAGGACAACTTTGTAGAGTCTATCTACTTCTAGAATTCACTAATTCGCTTTAAACTCAACTAAATGCCCCAACTTGCCTCAAGTAAGCAAAATAAAACCTCAGTTGAGTCTATCACAGACACTTGAGACGTCACCAAAAAAAAAAAAAAAAAAAAGTTTCCATTTTCGAAGTTTCCAAGGTATATAATATAAAGGCAAAGTTACAGAAAGAAAGAGTGTAACGTGATATTTGTTTTATGAAACAACGAATTTAAAAGGCGTAATAAACACCCAGAAAAACGACGCATCCAATGGTAAAAAGTTTCCATGAGGTTGTCAAGGTAGACTAAGCTTAGCAGCCAAAAGAAAACATCAATCATATTTCATATACATAATTTAAAAAATTATATATCTTTATATATATGTTGAACAAGCCGAAGAACTAACAAAATGTTTCTCCAGTAATGATGAACTTGTGAATGTGGGGAGTTAGCCACAAGTATAGTTATAATTAAATGATTTAAACAGACCGCGCTACTCGACTTTCAAGACCCCTTCCAACCGGATTTCGGAGGATTCTTCTTCTGCCTTGGCAGTTAAGTTCGAAAGCAGGCTGATTGAGGCCTCGTCCGCAACTTCTTGGTGTTGTTGAGACACAACTGAATGGCTTTCCAGACGGATATTTGAAGGCAGAGCAGGTTCTTCGGGACAAAACCGCATCAAGTTCTTATCCTTTACAAGAACCAAAACGGGGTACAGGAAAAGCCCCAAAATGATCACTGCGCCACTCACAAGGAACGTCCTCAAAGAAGCCAAACACATGACAAGAACAAGCAACAACGCAGGGGGTACACAAAGCATGATCGCACCGAAAGTTTGGAACGGCACTTTGTAAGGTCTGTGAAGATCAGGCTTCTTGATTCTCAGTTTTATAAAAGCCGCAAACTCGAGTAGCATTCCGATGGAGTATAAGAAGTTTAGAAATTCCAAGATCTCCTGAAAGCTCATCCATGACAGGAAGATGACTCCAGTAGCGGAAAACAAAATGCTAATGGTGGGTGTCCCATACTTCGACCTACAAAGATCGATTTAGATGCAGCAAACTTGTAAGTACTCAAATAGTATACTTGTCCTGTTGTCCATTTAGAACGAGTTTAATGGTTCTTTCGATAATTTCCTTTTTCAATAGAAGAAAAGTGAAACGAATGGCTAAATTAGTCCCTAACAGAACTTTTAGTACTCAAAGTCGGTATTTATCAACCTTGTAAAGAATTCCTAACATCATATTTAGTTTTCCTTGAAATTTTTTCTTTATAGAATTGAATCCCTATAAAAACAAAACTGGACAAGATATGAAGTTTACCTTGAAGCAAAGATAGCAGGAAGCATTCCCATCTCACTCATGCCAAGTAGCTGGAAAGCATCGCCGCTCATTTCTGCTTCAAACAACCCGAGATTAGACATTGCAGCAGCTGCCTGAATCCACCACTTGAGCCAAAAGCCGCCAATCAACAGCCCAACTTCCGCAAAGTACCCGTCACTCCACTCACCATAATTGCCTCCCAATGCTCCTGTCCCAGCAAGAAGTGGAATCAAATACGAAGAAACCACCAAAATCACAGCCCCGAAAAGCGCCTTTGGGAATGTTTTACTCGGATTCTCAACCTCCCCTGCAAGAGTACTCGCCTTATCCCAATAGTTCAGATTCCAAAACATGCTATTGAAGTACCCTCTCCAATCCACCTTCTTCAAGTCCACAACAAGCCACTGCCTAGGACTAATCCTCGGAATCGAAAGAACACCCATCACAACAAACGGGAAAAGAGAGAACACGGCGAGGAACACAGCCGAAAACCCCACAATATGCAGGCCTCGGTAGTTCAAGTATGTCAGTGACATAGTAAGCCCAAGAAGGGCCGGGATTCGAGCCGCTAACCGATTAAACACCGGTAACGAGTGCTTAAGGTAATCAAGGAACAAAACAGGATAAAGGGCATTATCCATAACCCCACTAAACCATTTCCAAAACCCTTCTTGAAACCCCCAAAATGGACCAAATGCTGCTGATATCCAAAGCACATAGCCTCCATTTTCGGGGAAGCTCGTGGCAAGCTCAGCCGTTACCAAAGCCTCAGGGACGCTCCAAATGAAAGGAAATATCAAAAAACCAAGCAAGGACAAAAGAGGACCACCACCAGCCTTGACTGAATCCTCTATCCCAAAGGGACCCCCAGAAACATCATAGAATATCAACGCAATAAGAGGAAGAAGAGTAAGTTTTGGGTTTTTCTTCACAACAGCAATATTCTCTCCATTACTTGTCATTCCCAAAAATCTCTAAACTTGATATCACAAGTGAATTCAACTAATTTGCTGAAATGGGTTTTTGCCAAAATCACAGAAAAACAAGAAAGAGTTCCCAAAACCGGAAAAGGAAGTACCTGTTTTAAGGATTGCCAAAGGTCCAAAGCGAGAACTTTTTGGGATTTTTAAAGTTAAATTGTGAGAGACATGTTTGGAGATGTTCTAAAACCCCGTTTTGAATCCCCACAACTTGGGAAGATTATGCCAAAACCAGATCTTTTCTAAGGGAGTGGAGAAGTTCATGTCTTGGATGGGAAGAAGAAGTCAGAAGTTTGACATGTGGCTTACACGTTATGTCCACCCACAGTGGTTGCACGTGGTAATAGCACGTGACTGAATGCCACAACGGCGATTGGCGGCCACTTGAGTAATTATTTGGCTAATTTGCTTTTTCATTGAGTGCCAAAAGAATCCCGTACAATTGGAATATTGGATCCCCCTTTTTTTATTTTTGGCTATTAATTAGCTTTTATTCCTTGACAATTTTGTGCTTCTTTTTCTTTTTTTTAGCACCTTGGCCATTTCATACTTAATTTATATATGGTAGATTAGAGTTAATTATTTTTTAAAAAATTAGTTACATATTTTATTGATTTTTTAGCAAAAGTTAAAAAAATAATATAAAAAAATACAGTTTAATTTGATTTAAATTAAAACTCCAAATAAAGTCTTAATAAATTATGAAGAAATTAATAAATATACTAAAGGAAACTCAAAATTTACTATTCCTTCTACAATAATGCACAGTGATGCACAGTAATTTTTATTTTTTCTCTCTCTGATTTTGCTTCATTAGCTACAGTGATGTACAGTACTCTACATTGTTTTTGCTACAATGAATGAACAGTGAATGAATAGTAATAAACAATATTTTTACCTTTTTTCTACAGTATAATGACTTTTTTACCCTTCATTACTAACTATTTTTTCCTCTGCTACAGTAATATGCCGGTTTTATCCTTTATTTTTTTTATCAATTGACAATTTTATCCTTGACTTTTAGTTACTTTTACTACTTGATACAATATTGGAACAACTTTGTCCTTCAAAAATTATTAATTGATGATTTTACCCTTCGTTTGTAGTTGTTTTTTTTCTTTGCTACAGTGTTATCCCTGTTTTACCACTCTTTTTTTAGTTGCTTTTCTTTTTTCTACAGTGTGTTATCAGTTTTATCCATATTTAGAGTTTGTTTTTTTCCTTGATATTGTTTTTGTCATTTTTTTTCCCGCTAAATTTTAGACATTAGATTTCGATCTATTATTATATTGTGTTTTTCTCGCTTTGCCTTTTTTTTTAATTTTTAAACGATTTTTTACTTTAAATTTTTTATCTATATTTCAGATTTTTTTTTGGGGTTTTTTTTTGTCTTTTTTGTTCCTTTTTTTCTATTTTTTAAACACTTTTTTTTAAAGATTCGACATGTATTTTTTGTGTGTCTTTTTGTTTATTTTGTTTTATATTTAAAAAATCCTTTTTTTAATGTTTTTATATGTATATAACCTAACAAAATTTATTTTTTATTTTTTTGTTTTTTTAATCAGTAAAAAAGAGAACAAAATAAGATATATATTTATTTTATTATAATTTTTTTGTTAGAGTTAGTTTTTTCTGGTTCTTTTGAATATAAAGATTTTGTGTTTTTTTTGTTTTTTGTTTTATTTTTGTTTTAATTTTTTTCTTTAAATGAGTATGACTGCTATTTTTTTTTTTTTTTTTGCTTTTGTTTTTGTTTTTATTATTATTAGTACTATTCACTATTAGAGGATATTTTGAGAAAAATATACTTATTATAATTATAATATTTATTTTCATGAACTGTTTTATTATATAATACTCAATTTTTTTACTTATTTTTTCTTCTTTCTCCGTGCAAAACACGGGTATTAAACTCGTAATGTACTAATCCATAACTAAATTTGGAATAGTACTTTACTTCACAAAATTTTGGATATATATCTTTTTATTTTAATTATTGCTATTTCTTTTTGATAATGTATTTTTTACTCCAGAAAATTTTGGGTATATATGTATTTCTTTTTTTTAATTATTGCCATTTCTTTTTTATAATGAATTTTTCTTTCTTTTTTTGGGTGAATTTTGATAATGTATTTTTCGTTGCGTAGAAAATCATACCTCATTGTCCAATTCAATGTCCTTTTACCACTTGTGACTAACTCAACTAGTGGAAGGAAATGAATTTTTGATAGCGGCAAAGTCCAATTTTTTTTTTTATGAGGAGCATAAATTGAATAAAAAATTTACAATGCAAATCTCTTTTACCGTTGTTCATATATTTTTATTTATTATTTTTTTTAACTAAATAAACCAAGTTGGTAATGGAAATTTAATGTTTAAAGTTTAGAGTAAAAAACTATGAATTTGTATGTTAGTATGGTTTATTTTTTATTTATTGAAATGTTAAATTTTAAATATGAGTAATTAAAATTGAAACTTGAGGAAAAATTGAATTATTTTTAAAAAGCTAAATATTGTAATTAAAATTTCAGCCTGGGACAGAGTTGTGAAATCATTTTGTCATGGGGCAAATCATAATGAACTATCGAAATTTTTAAAATTTGGGGGGTTAAAAAGGAAAATATCAAAAACCCAAAGGGCACACGCAAGTCTTAGCTCCCTCCGCCTCTGAATTTGCTAGAAACTCGTGGAATATTTTTTTGTTTTGTCTTCAAGGGGTAGGAGCCATTTGCCTTGTTTAATTAAAAAAACAATACAAAAACACAAAATTGGATGTAGTCTTATTTATTTTTATTTATCAAAATTTTTAAGTTGCATGACTTTTTTCCCCAATATTATCAACTTCTACACATAATATATATCGTGACTATAATCCATATACACATGATGAAGCATGATCGTGATGACTAGACGAATGTAGAATTTTCATTCTCTAAATCAAGATGGATTTAATTTACTAAATCAAGATTGATTTCCAATCATCTTCTTTTGGAACTGAGGTATACAATAGATTTTCTATTTCTTCTCTAAAACTTTTTGTATTTTTTTCTTATGTTTACACTGATACCCATTTATCAGGTGACTATTTATATATGATTAATATGTTAAAAATTTCCCTAACTAACAAGTCATGTGATTAAATGGTAAAAAGTTAATGTTTAAAAAGTTAAAAGTATTCAAATTCTAACTAATAAAAATATAATATAGCAGTAATTTCACGTTTAAAAGTTAAAAGTATCCAAATTCCAACTTAATAAACAATATAATATAGTAGTAATTTCACATTTAACTTTACGTAAAATGTAGAATTCAAATCATACACTCTCAACTTAAGAACACGTACATAACTTATTATAAATTTGAGACAAATATTATTTAATCTTAAGTTATAAAAGATAAGGCAAAACAAAATCTGATTTTTCGAGGACTAAGCTCATGTTTGGTGTGAAGGATTGGATCCAAAAATTACAACTCAATTTTTTTTGTTTTTTTTTTTTTGAATTACAACTCATTTTTTTTTTTTTTTTTTTTTGAAAAGTCAATTTTAGTTTATTTTTCTCAAATTTTAAAGTTCATAACTTTTCATATACAATTTCAAATGCGATTTAAAAAAAATTACATGTAATTTTGAGACAAAAAACAAACTATATATTATTTTTTTTCCTAAACAAATTTTAAGATTTTTCATTTTTTAGTTAAAACAATTAAATATCTTATCAAAAGCACAACTCAATTTAAACTTAAATTATATAGTTCAAACTCATACACCAAACACATGTTAAATTTTTAAAATTGAGCCTCATGCTCTGTTTGGCATTCAATAATTTCAAATCAAAATTTTTATCTCAATTTTTTATTTTTTCTGAAAAATCAATAAAAATTACTATTAAATTTAAAATTTTCAATTCAAATTCATTAACCAAACGGACGCTCGATGATTCTACCAGACGTGTTTACAAAAGAGAACGAGGAACGAACCACGGTAGGTGTAGGACAGAGAGCCGCTTTTTGTTTTGTCCAACGATCGCGAAAAAACAACAAAACATCTTTTTCCGCTCCCCAAGTCCCTATCCATTTTCCCTGTCTGTCCGTGTCTACTGCGGGCGAGAATGTCTGAGAATCCATTTCAGGCCATACTTGAATCTTTCGAGAAAGTTTCCAGCTTCATCCAAATCAGCCTTTCCACTTTAATCCCCCAACCCCATCGCCGTTCTTCCACCATTAAACCGCAACAACCCATCTTCTCTTCCAAACTTGACCCTTCGACCAAAGACTCTGACCCTTTCCAACCCAACGACACGAAGGTAACTTTTTGCTTATTGGGTTCCTTCGGTCTGTAGTTCACCAAATGTTTGATATAAGTCCTCAATGAAAGTCATTTTGATTTTTACTTGGCTAATCGAGTCATAATTTAAGTTGGATTATTCTCTCTTAGATATCTTTATGAAGGGTTAAATTCTTTTTTTTAGTTTGATTAGATTAAGGGAACTTAGTGATTTGTAATTGTAGAAACTTGATGATGGTAATTTGTTTTCAGGGAAAAACTGCTGGGCCAGTGTCGAAGGAGGAGCTTGGTAGGGCTTCATGGACATTTCTTCACACTCTTGCTGCCAGGGTATGCTCATTCGATTCATCGTTTTTGTTTTAGTTCTTTTTTTCTGGTCAATGATTTTGTAATTTATGACAGCCCTAGTTTCTCCTCAATTAATATTTATGCACTTAATTTCGATATGATAATTCTGCATCTTCTGTTATTTGTCTGTAAAACATGTTAAGTTTATGATTGTTCCACAACCATTCTTGATTCTGCTTCTCTCACAGTACATCTGGGAAGATATTGTCCCTTGAGTTTTCCTATTTCTTTTGCTCTTTCCCTTGACTTGTAAGAGCACTTCACTTCAAAATGATGCACTTGAAGTTGACACCTAAACTCATGCTACATACTCTGATTATCCAATTGGTTGTATTTCTCAGACATTATTTTATTTTATTTTGTCTTCTCAGTATCCAGATAAACCAACAAGGCAACAGAAGAAAGATGTTAAAGAATTGGTAAGATACATTTTCCCACTTAATGGATTTAACAGGCAATTATTCTTGAACATAAAAATTATCTGTGACAATTTTTGATCGTTATCCATGACAATGTTCAAATACCAATTCGGCAGTAAACCGGGAAATTTGTTCATACCGCATATTTGGTTTACTGATTAGATGTATTTTCTGATGGGATGCAGATGGCTATTCTATCACGAATGTACCCCTGTAAAGAATGTGCAGATCACTTCAAACTAATTTTGAGGTATCCTATTTCTTCTTCGGTCAATCTCTTCAGACACGGATCATGCTAGGCTAGAATTATTTGTATATAGTTTCAAAAATCTACCTTTTGCACTTGACAAGCCATTCTCATGCTGCTAGTAGCCTGCTACTTCACGTTGTCAGCCAGTATTCTTCTTTCCTATGGTATCTTTTTTTTATATACAAAATTTGCCTATGATACTTGAGCAAGAGATAATTGCCGAGACATCGTCTCCAGAGCACGAAACGCAAAATGGAACACACTTTCTAGTTTGCTCATTGTGCCATATGCTGCTCCATTGAATTTGAAAATCAAAATATACTCCTAAAGACTGCTTTCGTACAAATTTTATTCGGTATTTGTTTCTGTGCTAATGTGTCAGAGAAAACCCTGTACAAGTTGGATCTCACGCCGAGTTCTCCCAGTGGCTTTGCTATGTGCATAATCTTGTCAACAGAAGGTATTTTTTTGTTCTTCCACCGTATGAATCTACAAGTCCAATACCTTATGTATTAGATCCAATTTTATCTAAATACTAAAATTGGGTCTGACTAGTGTTATGTCAAAACTTAAGATGCTGTTTGGTTAGTTGTCAGGGATTTGGCAAATCAGATACCTTATTTTTGTCCATTTGGACGAACTACTAAAATCTTCTTATAGCTTATACAAGCATATTCATGCTGCAGCATTGGCAAACCCGTGTTTCCATGTGAGCGTATTGAGGCGAGGTGGGGCAATGCGGAATGTGAGAACCGCGAGTGTGATGTACTAGGAGAAACATTAGACTTTCCTGGTGCTACAAAATAACACATCCTGGTGTCACTGTAACCGTGTGACAAGGTTTACATTTAATTTTAATCGCTGTTTATATAGTTTATATCACATCCAAATTAACTGTGTGATCCATATGTAAAATCTTCTGAGATGGCCAAGCTGTTTTAGTACAGGCTTCGTGTAGATGCCGCTCAAGACGTCTTATGATTGATACTTGGAAAATGGGTGAAATACAATGATTATGTTTTCGAAAATTTCTTTGGTCTTAGGAAGAGAAAATATACACTACTCTAAACCATCATATATTTATCTAGCTATGTTAGTTTGTATCTCTTTTGTTTTTGATGTGATTTTGATCCTATCTAATATTCTGAAACATTTAAGCATGCAAATGCACTATCGATAGGGTATTCCGAGCCACGGAATTCCGCTTGTAGAAAGCTCCTTATATTTTACTCTTGCAACCCCATCTAAAGTTTGCTTTGTTGCGAGGGAAAAGTGGAGGAGAATTGCATTCTAATTAGCAATTCCACTCAAATATAAGCGAAAAAGTACATAACAGATGAAAACAGACAATAGTGTACTGGAAGCATCTAGTGTTGAATTTTAAGGAACACAAAAAACATGTTACTAAGATCAAGTAGACCTGAAGACATTTGCCATGGTGGGTGTCTGTCAAACATTTAAACAGCCCTGAAAGGTGGTGCCTCGCCGAATTTCAGAATGTAAGCCGTCTCGTAGACCGGACGGAGTTGCTGGATCACTTGAGCATCCAAATAGGCGTCGCAGGAGAAGCACCAAACTGATAAATCACTGCTTGCCAATATCCCCACAAGTCAATTCAAACAAAGAAATTCAAACCATTATTTGAAAGAAAAAAAAAAAAAAAAAAGAGAGAGAGAGAGAGAAATAGGTAATCAGACAATTTACTTTATATTACCTGTAGCTAAGGGCGAGGCAATGAGTTGTGGTGTGGTAATGGTTGAGCATGTGCTTGTTGACAAATCGGCTGCACAGAACCTCTTTGCAGCATAAACACAGCCAATTCTCATCTGGGTTCTCACATCTTTTTTTTTTTTTTGGCGATAAATTTTTTAAATTAGTAAATAAAACAAGAAATGGTTCAAAATCTGAAAAATATGAAGAAAATGGGCTTTACATGTGGCAAGGAGTATCCGGAGTGGGGATGTGAGTGAGATCAGACGACAGAGAAGGCAAGTGATCGCAGGAGGTCCGAGCCTCCACCCAGCCTGATTCACCTCCGTATATCAGTTCTAATTCTTCTTCTTCTATCTGCGGATTTTCCTGATGAATATATGATTAACGAAATATTATTAGGGGCGAAGAAAGTAAAAAAACTCTATATATATATGTATATATATATATAGAAAATATATATAATTAATATGCTAGCCATGTTACCGGAGGGGAAGAGGAAGAGCCGGCAAGGTTCGCCATGGACAGACAGGAGTGTTTGCAGAGAATGGAGAATCTGGACCGGTGCTCAGAATGGGAAGCGGTAGTGAAATTCACTCAAGGTTCGCCCTTTATTTATGTACTCATCACTCTACGATTCGTCGTTTCTTTTGCACTCCGTACTCGGTCAGCTTTTATGCTTTGTTTGGTTGGAAGGATGGAGAGGAGGGAGGAGAGATAGAATGAGGAATGTGAAGTATGAAAATAATTATATAATTTTTTTTTTGTTGTTTAGTAAAATAGAGAGAGTTGAAAAGACATGTGATAGTTTTTAAAATAATTATTATATTATCCCTTTTATGATTTATTAATAATTCATTTTGAATGTTTAAATGGTATTTTCATTATTATTTAGAGGGATTTGTTAAATCCTTAATAGAAGGATCCAAAATGGTGGATCCAAAGGAAAAGCCTCTCCCTTCATTTTTTCTCTCCTTCGACTCCTCCCTCCAGCCAAACAAATGATTTATCATTTCTCTCTACCCCTCTCCATCCTTCCATCTCTCCCTCCAACCAAACATATCCTTAGAATTGATATCGTTTTATGCATTATTTTTATTGTTGTGTATTTTTTTATTGTGGAAAATTTCTAAAAATTCACCCATAAAATGCAATGTTCAATGGTTACAAAGATAGATATAACTTCACTAAAAAATATAGAGTTTGAATTTCTCATCCAAAATTAAAAAAAAAATGCAATGTTCATCTTAAATTTCCAATAACTACAGAAGTATATATCTATATTAACAAAATCCAATCCTTAAGAATTCTTCTATCAAAAAAATATAAATAAATAAATAACTAATTTAAGATTTTTTTTTAATTTTAGGATAGGAAATTCAAACACTACATCTCATGGTAGAATCAGATGTAAAATTATAGAGTATATCTGTAATCACAAAATCTTTAAAATCCTATCCCACCTCTGTGAAACACATTTTTGAGATATAAATTATCTTTTCAAACCCTGTATAAAACATCATAACATCTCAATTATCTTAATAATATAAGATAAATGCACCTTTTACAAAATTATAATTTACAAGTTAAATATCTATTTCAGTTAAGCACTTGTTTGGTGCTTCAGTTTAGATCACAATTTACAATTTAATTTTTATTTTTTTCTAAAAAGTCAACCTCAGTTTTACTATTCACATAGTTTTGTAATTCAAATTTTAAAAGTTCATAACTTTGTATATATAAGTCCAAATAAAATGATTTTTTTATTACATAGAATTTCGAGACGGATAAAATAACCTTCATATTGATTTTTTTTTTTCCGTACATTTCAAGTTTTTTAACTTTTTAACCCTAGCAATTCAAACATTTTACCAAATGTACAATTTAATTTAAACCCAAATACTATAATCCAAACCTTAACACCAAATACGTGCTAAGATAAAGAGAAAAATTTTGTAATTTTCTAGATGTTTTGTCAAATTATAATGATCAAAATTCAAATTAATTTCTGTTCTTCCCAAAGATCATTCAAAAATTTGAAATTTGATTTTAATGATAAATCACGTTATTCAAAAATTTAAAAGTTCATAACTTTACATATATAAGTCCAAATAAAATGATTTTTTTATTACATAGAATTTCGAGATGGATAAAATAATCTTCATATTGATATTTTTTTTTTGTACATTTCAAGTTTTTTAACTTTTTAACCCTAGCAATTCAAACATTTTACCAACGGTACAATTTAATTTAAACCCAAATACTATAATTCAAACCTTAACACCAAATACGTGCTAAGATAAAGAGAAAAATTTTGTAATTTTCTAGATGTTTTGTCAAATTATAATGATCAAAATTCAAATTAATATCTGTTCTTCCCAAAGATCATTCAAAAATTTGAAATTTGATTTTAATGATAAATCACGATACTCATCCCCTATTTATTTTATTTGTTTATTTTCAAAGGGGAAGTTTCTCAATTCGGGTAAATACCGGGTTTTGCCCGTCCCAAGACCCGACTCAAATAAGTGGTGCGCAATGCGCTCATTGATCAAACTAGGGTTTTTGACCCTCCTCTATTTTGCATATATAAATACAAGATTTTCTCAGGCCTCTGGTTCTCTGGTATTTTTCTCCGACTGCTCGAGCTTTCTCTCTCCGCGCGAAAATCTTCTCCTTCTCCTCTTTGCCGTCGCAGCGAATCATGGGACACTCCAACGTCTGGAACTCTCACCCCAAGAACTACGGCCCAGGTTCTCGCACCTGGTAAATGGCCCTTTTCCTTCTCGAAAATCTCCCCTTTAGGTTGATTTGAAATTTTCATTTGTAATTTTATTCGATTTGCTTGTCAGACGTGTTATAGCGTTTTCTTTTCTGGGTTAATTTTTGTTTCTATATGTGGATTTTTAAAGCATCTTATGGAGGATTTTGTTTCAGTTTTTGGTTCATATTGCTTAGAGAGGGATTTTTTTTGGTGGGTAATGTTAGCTTTTGTCTGTGGATGTTTAGAGCTTATGCCTTGAATTATTAAAGAAATTACGTTTAATAGATTAATGTTTTTTTTTAGCCTCTTGTGCTGCAATGTTAATTCTAGTGTGGAATATGTAGGCTAAAATTTAAAATTTCTTCATACATTTAATAGATTATGTGGATTATGTTAATTCTAGTGTGGATTATGTGGATTATTAAAGAAATTACATTTAATAGATTTATGTTCTTTTTTTTAGCCTCTTGTGCTGCAATGTTAATTCTAGTGTGGATTATGTAGGCTAAAAATTATAAATTTCTTCATATGTAATGAGAAAGAGTGCCTACAAAAGGTTTTGGGATTTTTTAGTGAATGATTTTTGTTTCTGTTTTCGTATGTTTTGAAGCTTAGTCCTTGAAAGTCTCTAAAGTTTATGTTATAGCTAAAGGTTTTAGCTTCTTTGCATTGCAATGTGTTTGTTAGTTCAAGGGGAATCACATTGTCTGAAATGGTGAATGTCCTCTGATTTTCACCAAGATTCTGAAAGAGTTGTGTTTAGATAAAAGAGCTTGTATGTTTAGGTGGTTGATGTTTGTTTGTTTGAGTTTTTGGTAAGGTTTTGAGTTGAGGTTTATGGACTGCTTTTCGTAGAATACTCAAAAGTACTCTATCTTTCTGAAGGTTCTGAAGTCCTTATTATTATTCACTCAATATTATTCCATTAGTATTGCAATGTTAATTGTAAATTATAATTCTAGTTCATGGTATTACCCCTGTGCACAACTGGGATCCGATGTGCTAAACTGATTAATATACTTCGATTTTAACAACAATCTGGAACAATTGAGAAGATATGTATTTATTGTTTATTTTTTTTAGTTGTGAAGACTCAAAAGTAATTTTAGAGGTTCTGTAATTTTGATTTCATGTTATTCTTACAATCAACAGCCGTGTGTGTGGGAACCCTCATGGATTGATCCGTAAGTATGGGCTGATGTGCTGCAGACAGTGCTTCCGCAGCAATGCCAAGGAGATTGGCTTCATTAAGGTAAGGATTTGGCGTCTCTTTTTCAATTCAATGCATTTCCACTAACTGATTACTTGCTATCTATGCCCCATCTTTGAACAAATTTTTTTTTTTCCATCTATGCTCATTTTTGACATTTTTCTTTGCAGTACCGTTAAGTGGTTCACTTTCATCTTTCTTCCTGGAGCGGATGTTTTGGCCGACAGGGTGATCCGACTTGTGGTCTCTGTTTCCAGTTAATCTTTTGAGAAGATGTTTTGTTTTAATGTTTTAGTTTGATCAGCTATCGAGATTTTGGAACTTTTATAGTGTGGACCTTGATGGATTAAGTAAATTTATTTGGCACATTACATTATTTCAGCTCTATTCCATGCTCTTTCCTTGCCTTAAAACTTTTCTCCGTTTACAAATTTACTTGATATTACCATTTTGTGGCTTAGATCCATTGTGATTTTGTATGAAAGCAAGTTTGATAATTCAGTGGAGATGTTGCATAACCACATTCTTTGCTCTTCCTTGGTACTTTTTTAAGTCCTTGCTAATTTTGGCTTCAATTTGGTTGAGATCTATAGAAGTTTTGGGCCAATTTCTATCTATTAGGTAGTTTGTTCAAGCATGTAAATTTCAAGGCCACTCTTCATTGATTTTGTACTTCATCTTTAATCCCAACACAACTATCTGCAACTTGATGACAAATGCTTGGTAAGAGTTGCAGACGAAATATATATTTCATCTTCAACAATCCCTGGAAAAGAAAAAGGACTGGTATCAAGAGATTTTGGTTCGGTTACTTTCACTTTTCAGTTCATGTTATAATCCCAACAAACCCAAGTTTGGAGTCGAGACTGACCAATGAGATATTTTTAAGAGATGTTGAGATTCAAACAGACTGGTCCATGCCGATTGAGGAATTCTACTTAAGGCTCCTTATGCTCCGAATTCAGGTTTGATTCTTGCCCATCTTACCCGTGGTTATAGTGAGAGTGCATGATGAAGCGTAGTTGGGAAAAAACTTGAGCCAAAGGAAACCCCCCCCAAAATGGGAGAGACTCTTATTTCAGATCTCAATACTCACAATATTTAAGTTTACATTACAATTCATCCTTTGGTTTATATAGCCTTGCTAACAATAACCAGAACGACATCTAAATAAAATAACCAAAACTTCAACAAAAATAATAAACTAAGCTAGTAGTATTATTCTACATACATCAGTCCACTTTTGGTGCCCGGTCTATCTGTTGGGATTGAGCTCTAGGTTATGGTCCATCCAGTATATATTTATGTCGAAGACGACATCCTTGATCTGTTCTTTCAAGTGAAAAAAGTTGAGATGACCAGTCAGGGAATAACTAGTAAACACCAGCGGTTTGCAAGCAATTTAATAAGACACTAATAAGATCTTTTTCGGTAGTTTAGTCTGCCTAAAACCCTATTAATAAGGGATCAAAATCGCTCTGGTTAGAAGCGTTCAAACTCAAATCTCACGGTAAAAAGATACTCCACCATAGGTATCCTAATCCAAAGCCAACTAAAAAAGGGGGGGGGGGGGGGGGGGGGGGGTGGGTGTGGGGTGGGGATTGAAGTCACCTAAAATGCCAGCCTTGCAAAAATGCAGAGTGAAGAATCTGCCCTGCAAGTTTCTCAAGTGTCAATAACACAATGAATTGAGAGTGCATTTATTTAAACTTCCCCCAAATCCGCACTGGAATTTCGAAAAATAGGCTGCAAAATCTGCAATATCAGAACCAAGAGACATAAGAATTAGAACCAAGAGACGAGTTAGAGAAATAGAGAGAGAGAGAGAGAGAGAGAGTTAATTATTATTATGTTTTGGCTGTTTGTAATATTATTACAGGTGACCCCATCCGTACTTGAGACTGGTCTTGAGAGTACGTACGAATTCTCTTCCAGCTGAAAAGCACCAGCACTAATTCTCTTTGTGGGGGAGTGTTTTTGCATTCATTTTCCTTTTGAGGTCCACACGTATTAGGAACTCAACTTGGTGTCCTAAAAATGTTTTTTAAGCTCCTTTTCTAAGACCACAAATGACTAAGGTTGGACTTTCAGCTTAACCACTTCATTTGTAGCTGGGCCATCACACGGTTAGTTAAGTCGGCAAAAGCTTTTTCTAGAACAGAGCATTATATGGGCATTTTTGTACGGGAGGTAGAAACAAATAGGTCATCTACATCACACGTTTTGGTAAGTGTTTGAAAATCTGTAATATCTTATGAAAACTCTTATAAAAGTCTCAAAATCTACTTAAAAGAGCTTTTTTTAAAAGTCATGTTATTGATTTTGATTTGAAACTCTTATGGAGAGTCAAAGCTCTTCTAACAAATTGTGCACATCCCTAGTCCAAGTACTTCTAAAAGTAACTTTTGGACTCGTAGAATCAAAAAATTACCTCTAGAAAGCTATATACTAAACAAACCCTAAATTATGTGAAAATAACATGATGTTAAAAAAAAAAAAAACAATTTAACCGCATTACATGAAAATCCAATATTTCATTTACCATGGCATTTTTTTTTTCACCGCAGTATATTTTTTTTTGGCAAAGTAAAAAAAAAATATTTATATTTTTAACTTGCAAAATTCATCAAATTGTCATTTTGGTTGACTATGGAATAATTTAGTATATAAAATCGTATACAATAACAAAAGTCGGCAAGACTATAGTAGTAGGAAACATTTAAGTAGATATTTGTCATTCCATTCTTTCTTGATATGTCATTATCAAAACTAATTCTTTTGCCCAAGTATGAAGAATGAAGAGTTAAAAAAGGGTTGAGAAAGTAAAACCAGAAATTCATTCCATGCACATGCATCTATTTAAGAGGAAAGGTTGAGCCTACAACCATTATGAGTTATGACGGTTGTTTAGATTTCCCATCAATCCAAACACACAATTCACACGACAGACCATGGACGACGTCATTTCAAATGAGACATAGGTTAACGTTGGGAACCATGAGGTAAAACACATCCTTATAAAACTGGTCGATAAGGCGAGGGGACCCAAGGGCTTATAAACTCATTTATCATCTTATAACTTTTCCATGCAGGACATTTGGTATTTTACATTCCACCACACTACGCAGCTGACATCCACGGTGGCCCATTTCCCAGCTAATTGACTTTGCAAATCCAGCCTTCTATCCAGTAACAGCCATCCCTAAGTCACCCGATGAACAATGACAATCACAGAACCATAGCTCACACTATGCTCAATCCCATACTCGATATGATAGTTTATAACAATCCACCATGTTTGGGTCCAAATTATCAACACTGAACCGTCGATAGCCCTTTCCTCTTCGGCAGCTTTACTTGACCATCCGTATTCAGCATATTAACGATTCCACCTTATAAGGAAACCATTTGGACTTGGACCAGTGATGTGTTGGACTAGTTTTGATATCAATTGTTAGGAACCCTTTAGGTAAAATTCACACGTACAAAACTAGCTTGTAAGGGGGAGAACCTAAATACTTATAAACCCACTTATCATCTATAATTATTCCATATGGGATATTTAGTATCTAAAAGTTAATAGGAGTACTGCAAAAGTATATATATATATATTTATATATTTTTTTCGATTCGTGATATAAGATTCTGAACTCCTTCTTCACTCGTTAAGCTAACCCAACGATCATATATATATATATATGATAATTGATATTATGTCGTTATCTTGTAAAAAAGAGTCACTTCCCATTTTAGCATTGTTACTTCTCTTCAGCATCTACCATCCCATAATTAGTATTTGACAATTTAAACTATCAGATCCTCTATTCTTTGATGCGTCTTTATCTTTATCTTTATCTTTTTTTTCTTTTTTTCTTTTTTTTTTGGGTTTTTTGTTTTTTGTTTTTTGAAGAAATTATTTAATCAAGGTGTTACATCATTTTCGAACCAATACTAACATATAAGTATCTGAATCAATTTTCCTTCAGAACCCATGTTTCTAGATCTAATTTAGCCTAAACAGGAAAAGGCACAATTCTGTAAGATTAAAGGCTGCTGAGAGAGCTACTGTTGAGCTGATTATACCGACAAGACGTCAGCTCTGACAGCTGAGTTAACTACCGACTATATCATATGCTTTTGATTAAGCTTAACTCTTTAGTTGATAAGATAAAATCACCTATAAAAGATTGGAGTGTCTCTTTATGCCTCATTAATAATGTGCATTTTTTAACATTATATCTTATTAAAATTTATAATAAAATCAACAGTAAGTAAACTAATAAAATCTGACTCATATCTGAGAGAAAAACATAGAGTTTATTAGCAGAATTTTTATTTATATCCTATTACGGACTTCTCCTAAAATAATAACGGGAGTTCTTTAGTAGAAAAATAAAAAACGATATATTTTTTTATACCATTTTGATTAGATCTAATATTAAAATATTTACATTATGGATGCAGATATCATATTATAAAAAAGCTCTGAAATGAGAAAAACGTACTTGAGAAAAGTACCATCTAATTTAATCTGTTTCACCAACCTTCTTGAATCTTGACTAATAACTCTTCTAATCAAAGTTGTTAAAAAAAAAAAAAAAGCGTTTGAGATTCAATTTCTGATATCAATAAGTTTCTCTCCATAATTCGAGTTCAATCACCTGTGGAAATTCTGTTCAATTTTCAGCAGTGGAATTATTCAAATGCTGACTGAGAATCAAGATGCTATTCTGCTTTAGCCTGAATTGGAATTCTATTTCTTATTTGAGAAAACTTTGCAAGTTAACCAATGAAAGCAATGTTACCTTACCAATGGACAGATAACCGTGGAATTTCACCAGCTTTATACATCTTTTTAACAGTTTTCTTTATTTAACTTTTTTGGTAAATATATTTTCAACACTTGCACGTTTATCACATATATACTAGCTGTCGGCAGTCATTTAAAGAATTGATGTATTTCAACAAACCAATAATAAACCCCTCTCCTTTTTAAGCATCGATAATGGTGGAATAGAGTTTAAAAGACTATCGTTTTACGACTCTCTTTTTACGTGTAATACAGATTGGATTTTTTATATTTATGTCTCCGTTTGATAAATTAATTGAAAATAAAATTTTTAAATTGGAGTTTATTGATTTTTTAAAAATTAGTTATAAATTTTGTTGATTTTTTTTAAAAAAATAAAAAATAAGATGAAAAAATATAATTTAATCTGATATGAACTCAAACGTTAAATAAAATATATATTTAATATTCTAAAATAACGAGACTGTGTGTTTAATGTAATAGATCTTTAAAAATTGATGATAAGAGTCTAGATAGTCCCCTTCTCTTTTGGCACTGTTATTCCAACAGACTTCGAAAGTGATGTTAAGTGAAGTCACAAGTCCATCCTTCTCTCTTTTGGGTGGCAGATATATCTAAAGTTTGAGATTGAAAATTGTTTTAACATTTCCATAGTCCAAAGGGTCTGTTACAAATCATTTTTACTTGACTTTATTTGTAGTCAATTTTAGTACTTATTTTCAGAATAATAGTGAACAAAACCGACTAGTACCAGCCGCATGGCATAAGTGTACAATCTACCCACATGTATTTATAATATATATATATATATATATAAATACATATACATACTATATAATATGTGCATATCTTAAAACACGGGAAATGTTAAAGAGAAGAATCAACAAGAACTTCGGAGCATATCAAAGGGAGAGAATTGCAAGTTACAACAAAATTTTGTCGTTTTTAATATATTTATCTACATAACCTTTTTGAATCTTACCCTCTAAGAAAAAACATAGAAATGCGAATCCAAACAGACACCCACATTTTTGTTTTGGTTAATAAAATAAAGTAAAAAAAATTAGTCACATTTTTGTTTTTGTTTATAATATCTATGTGAGGTTGAAGTGGAAAGGGGAAGCAATGTCGGAAAGCTATGGGCCATGAAACAATTCATGCCCCTAAAGTTTTTATTATCAACTTTGAAAGCAAACTAGCTGATCAAATCATGCCCAATTAAACAAACATCACCACTCAGTGGGTGTGTTACTTTTAAACCAATAAATTATTTGGAGTATTGCTCAAGTCACATGGCCCTCAAATTAAACATTCCAAAGTTATCATCATTTCAACTATAATTAACTACAGCTAAACCGAAAACGAAAATATGAAAGACACCAATTTTAATATTAATTTTTGAGTATCGATCTATATAGCATATGAATTGTCATTTAATAAATATTTAAAAGATAACCATATTGGTTAATCGTATCTATTAATAAAAATAAAATAACTCATCATCACGTGGGTTAGTACTCAAAAGTTTATATCAGAATTGATGTCCCAAGCAGGCTAGCTAGCATTACTCAACAGAAAATGATTATGAATTTCTATCAAGTACAATTTGGCTTTACTAATGAAAGGATTAAAGAGAATAATTACCCCGATAATGATGAATCTAGAGAGTGACTCAGCTTTGGATGGGAGTTGTTAACAAATTTTAATAATTGTCGGCTAGTAATTTAATCATGTTTCATGTGGATGAGCAAGATTTGGTCCCTGAGATCTTACCGTAACTAGTTCATGACTGTTTCTATCATTGTTTTGTCCTTCTAGCTAACATGAGTTCTCTATATCTTAGAAACTTCACTCTTCAAGTGAGATTAGTGCCTGCTAAGCTTACTAGATTGAGAGATTTATTAAGATTCTCTGCAATGTCTCAGATCTTGGCTAACTAAAAGTGGATGTATTGATCTTAGAGTTGTGCACAAACAACACCCTCAATTATCTTGAGAAATACTTTTAGTTCCTTCTCATGTCAAGTATATGAAACAAAAAAATGTTACAATAGTTAAGGTGGTTGCATTTTTATAGAATTGAATCGCGTTTTTATCACTAGTAAGTTGACGTTTAGTTTAGAATGTCTTTCATTGTTCTCCTAACAAGATCGGTTCTTTTTTTTCTTTTGCTAAAGAAAGGGATTCAGGGTAGCAATCTTCATTTTTCTGTATTTAGGAACAAGCCAGGACAGAGTAGGGGTTCGAATCTTAGACCTCTTATTTAGTAAAAGTCCAAAAAATGAACTCACTACCATTCCGTCTATTTCTTTGGGGACTTCTAACAAAATTGGTTCAGTTTAGGATTTGATACTCTAAAAAATATCATTTTAAGATCCTTATTCGATCAATAAACCATGTGACGTTGAACTTATTAGGGGTGTCAATTCGTGTCTCGTGTCGTGTTCGTGTCGTGTTTGAGTCGTGTCGAATTTTTTCTTTCCCAACCCGAACACGACCCGTGACACGAAAACGAACACGACACGAACTCGTAACGGATTGACACGACACGACACGAACTTGACCCGTGACACGAACTTGACCCGTAACACGAAATTGACATGAAATTGACACGCGACCCGAAATTGACACGAAAATTGGACACGAAATTGACATGATTTTTTTCGTGTCAATTTTTCCCAACCTGAACACGACCCACCCTCTATTTTTCCCAACCCAAACCCGTGAGATTCGTCTAGTTTTCGAATCTGTCGTTGTGTCGCGACCTGTATTGTCACCTCTATAACTTATGGTAGTGCTTTTGGATTTCTATTATAGGCAAAAAAGATAAAAGACTAATGATTTTTTTTATATATAAATAAATTGAACTGTGGAAAAATGACGGTGATAATTTTATCATTAAACATGCGTGAAATTTGGTAGGAGGAGTAATGTCTCTATTGCATAGAGAAGGAATATTGTGATAATTTCACTTGTGTACGTTCCCCAGATTTGTTTGTACAAACAATATATTTTTTTTTTTTACATCAACTGTTTGGGATCTAATGTGTCTAACGATGTCGGTCTGACAGAAAACTTGTACCCTTTTTTTTATTTTTATTTTTAATAAAAGAATATTTCTTCTAGTTTTTTCATTTTCTTTTGTGAAATCAACTCATTTACTTGTTCATTCTTTCTCATACTTTTTGGTTGGATGGTTGGTACTAAATTTTCTTTGTTCTAAATAGGGTGCAAGTTCATTTACATCCCACATTTGTTTATCTAATCAATAGGATATTATTTAAACATTAACACTTTTGTACTTCATGTTTTAGGTACTTTTACGTTTTTATGTAATTTTGATCAGAGTTATTATTTAAAAATACGTATAACAGATATCCTATCATCCTATAATGAAGTTTAAAATATATTTTTTAATTGTCTTATATTGTCCTATCATAGAAAATAAAATATGTTTTTTTTATATATTGTATTACAGTTCAATACAAATACAATTAAACAAAGGCAGGCACACAAAATACAGACTTTAAGCTGAAGTTAGCCTGTTCAGCTCCAAAGAAAATCCATATTATCTGAATTAATTGACCTTCACCAAGTTGACTTTACACCCCTTTAACCAATCTACTATTTTCTTGTTAAAAATAAAACAAAAGGTTGTTGAAGAGTTGCTAGAGGAGTTTAGAAAATTAGTCTCTGATGGAACAAAATAACTGCTGAACAATTGAAATTCAAGGGAAGTTGACCTTGTAATTAAGTTTTTTGTGGAAGAAAATGGGGAAATTTTAGTTATTGGGATAATTACATTTTTTTTTTTGCTAATATAAAAAGATCATCGGTATTATCATATACCTCTTCTTCTTCGGAATCTATAATAAAAAAAATATCAATTTCGTCTGCACGACACATCAGCCAAACAAAACCTTTGATATTAGATTATGGAGTATCCAACTTGAAGACAACCTAAAAATGAAAATAATAATTGTGCATTAGGAATTTAGGTTGTCACATAAATATAAATGGACCACAATTACAAAAATGAAAATGGAAATACCTATTTGGACCATTAAGTGTAATTGCATGAAGAGGCTTAGAAATTTTTGGGCTCTCAAGAGACCAGAAAGGTTGGACCACAAGTTAAAAAAAAAAAAAAAAAAAAATTTGTGTTGAAAGCAAAAGGGCAACTATAGATGGAGAGGGATTGAAAATGA
This sequence comes from Ficus hispida, assembly GCA_025413025.1. Classification (NCBI taxonomy): domain Eukaryota; kingdom Viridiplantae; phylum Streptophyta; class Magnoliopsida; order Rosales; family Moraceae; genus Ficus; species Ficus hispida. The sequence continues at coordinate 9,379,530 of CM046370.1, read as the reverse complement.
AAGTACATCTCAATTTCATAAACCCAATTAGAAAATGGGTTATATCTTAGCTTGCAAAAATCACAACAATCTATTTTTTGTTTTTATTTTTAGTTCTATTTTTTATTCAATTTTAGTTTAATTTAAGCATGTTAACCTTGTTGCACTATTAAACTACTAGGCATTCAACCACGGTACTGTTTAAGAGGTCCTGTCATGTAGGTTAAGCTAATTCATTAGTACATTTTTTTTTTGTTGGGTAGAATAATTCATTCGTAGATTTGGTCATTGAGGTATGAGTTTCTAATACATTATAGCATGAATAATTTCGAAAATTATGTGATTGGCTATAGAGAAAAAATTAATACCAAGAAGATGCAAATTCCAAATCAACTAATCATATTAATATCATATCATGTTAAAGAAATACTATAATAATTTAACAGAATTTGATTAAAGAAAATCAAACTTTATAACCCAATGGGTTTTTTTTTTCTTTTTTTTTTGGTTACCTTATTAAAGCATTCTTCAAATAATTTCTTTTTGCCATTGGTTTTTTAAAATATACGTTATCAGCGTTAAATGTCATACAATTTTGGATCGTTAAAAAATCCCCATGGATTTCCCTTTAAAAAACCTTATTCTTTTTTAGCTTAAAAATTACTCTATGGATCCTACATTATAATGTGAAGTGTCATAATGTATTATAAAGATATAAAGATGAAGATCTTTAGCAATATTCATATATTTATATATATATATATATATATAGGTCAAGATAGTACTGGATACTAATTGTGTTGAAGGGCATTATTTTATTTTTCCCGACAATTGTATATAGCTAAAACGAAAATAAAACTTTTCTTCAAAAAAAAAAAGTTTTTTTAACGAAAATAAAACTCTTTAAGAAAAGGGAAGATAAAATAGCAATATAAAAAGAGGAAAAATAAAAGAAAGAAGAAAATAAAGTTGTGTCATTTATATTGTTGTTGGAGTTGATTACTTAATTTATAGCCTGTCATTGCCATTTTCATTATTTGTTATTAATTCACAATTATAACAACAATTACTTCACATGGTTTCTATGCCACCACTAATTATTTCTTTTATGAAAAAATGCTCAACAAATTTTTGTGTAAGAGCTAATCTTCTGACAGTTGAAATGGTGTATGTCTCTACCCACCCAGTAAATTGCATCTCATCATCAACAACATATTAGTCATGTCACTGCACAAGTTTTTTTTTTTTTTTGTTTTTTTGTTTTCCTTTCTTCCACTCTTTCTTTTTCAATAATAAAAAAAAAAGATCAATGATACCTTTAAGTTTTTGGACCATTGTCGTTATAAGAATCTATTGATATCTCAAGTGAAAAGAAAACATACCCGGTCCATTCTCTCTTGGTTAACATCTAATGAATTCAAAGTCACCAATACCTAGTTTAACTTGACAAAGGTTATAATTATAATCTCACAATAGATAACAAGATTTGATCCCTAAATACTAGGCAAGAGAGCCTTGTTAGGTTATCATCTTACCGTCATGTCACTGCACAAGTTAACTTGTCATATCCCCCAAAATAAACAAAAAAAAATCATTATTATTTAATAAGGACTTTTTTAAAGAAAATTATCATTCAAATTAAAATTAGATATAAATATCAATACCAGAGATAAAACAATCATGTGATACAAAAGATATAACCCTCGACTAAGATCGATTCGATCAATAAAATCTGATGAAACTCGGTGAATAGGACATAAGCTGAGATCCAGTGAGAGGACACTTCTTCGAATTCCTCGATAATTCTATAATCGAGCATGTACAAAGCTCTTTAAAAAAAGAACATTTACAATTTATGTAATATTCCGATCGATCAAGAGACAGTCACTCACAGTACAGAGACTACAATAAACTCCACGTAGATCTAATACTAACAGAACCCATAGACATATACCACTAGAAAATAATTCAAGCGGAACCCACACATAAAAACAAATCGAAAGTGAGAGAACTACGTCTTTTATTATAAAATTAAAACCAAAACAAAACATGAATATAAAATAACATCGCCTACTAAATTCTCGCCCAATGTGGAACAACACTCCACTACAAGGAAATCAATCGGCTCGATTAGAGGTAATAGATTGTCACACTAACCATCGAATCACTAAGACCTCGTCGGATCCCAAACTGCTGGAAGCTCACCAGGTTAGATCTGGTCGAGAAACTCCCAATTAGGACCTTTTGACTCTATCCCTACTGAGATCACCAAACCGCTGATCACCTTCGCCAGTCATGATGAAAGTCCCACACAAAAGGAAACTCTAGTTTACAAGAATTTTGAGGGAAAAAATAGGAGGGAGAAAGGATTTTAGTTTTTGTTATTTTAATGGAAACTTTTTATGATATGGTATTAAGTAGTATTTTTTTTTAAGACCAGACCATATTGCAATCTTAATATAAGAAAAAATGTTGATGAAAATATGACCTTTTAAACAGGTAACAAAAATTAATAACAAGGTATTCACAAAGTAGTGGAGAAGTACTTGTAGTTGCCAATTATACTGCTTTTTAAGAAAATCTATTAGAAAAGAAAGGCTTGTTATTTATCTTTAATTACTCCTTACCAATGTTAATTATTCCTTACTAATCAATCACATGATCAATATATGGTTTTAACAGTAAAAAACTTGACATTTCAATGAAGAAAACACAAAAATTGTGATTAATGGTTAGTTATGAATTCCAATGATTTCATTTTAAGTTGTAAAGGATAAAGGAAAAAAATCTCTGATCTTTGAGAAAAAGCAGTTGACGAAAATGAAAATATGCCACATGTAAGTTTATGGTCCCCAAAGTAATTATATAATTTCTTTAGTCACGTTTAAATACTTTACAGCAGTGAATTATATAAATAAATAAATAATATATACAGCACTGTAAATAAAGAAGTAAGTGCACCATCCAATGGTTACTAATTAATCTAGCTGGCTTTTTATATCGCTTTAGAAAAATAAAGGCAAATTAAATATCTGGCAATGGTAAAATTAATCTCTTTTGCTTTTTGTTTGTAAAGAACTATTTTGTTCACATGCATTATTCCTGTCATCTTTTAAGTCACTAGATAGTAGATACACTAGATTTTCAGATATATGTATATATATATCTATGTTTATGTATTTAATATTATAGAAAGCACAAAAAGTGTTTCCCACCGTTGAATGACGAAAAATTTTTGTATTTATTTTTTGGTCCTTTAATTTTTTTTTTTCATTTTAGTCTTTTTTTTTACTTATTTATTTATTTTTTGGTCTTCAATTTTTTTCGGATTTTTTTTTTCATTTTTTTCAGGCCCAATTTTTTTTTTTTTTGTCAATTTAGTCCTTTTTTATGTTGATAGTTGCTTTCATTTTACTCTGTTTATCTTTTTGGTTTTTTTTTCGTGTTTTTTTCTTGGATCCTTTTTTTTTTTTTTTTTTTACTTATTATTAGTTTTCCCTATTTAGATAAAATTTTTCAAATTTGTCCAACATGTACATCGCACATGCTATAGACTAGTGTGTGTATATATATATATATATATATATATATATTACTTTTGCTGAATGGAATTTAGTTTTTTTTTTCTTTTTGCTAAGGAAGGGAAATTTCTTTCTTTTTTTCTTTTTTTCCCCCCAATGAATGGTACATGGTACATAAAGTAGGTGCATGTAATGTTTTGGTATATGGTATATATATATATTTTTTTTTGATGAATTTTGGTATATAGTACATTTGATACATGTGTGTGTTTGTGTAGGTGTATTGTTAATGCACATACTAATAAGCCTAGTTCATCCCAACAAATACGTATATAGTTTTCTTATGATAAGAAATTTCTTATATTTGAAGAAATCTTGGCACGTTGAGACTTTTCCTAATTAAATTGTGTTTTAAGTCTAGAAACAACAATGTCTTTTCACTCAAGATATTAACTAATTTAATTATTCTATTATAGATCAAATGGTGTCATTTTCTTTCATATGTTTATTGTTTTGGCATCTTATAGGATGGCATACAAACTCAATGTTCAAATACATAGATGTCGACTCTATAATTACTTAGAAAAATCTTTTTAAATAATTTATTGTAGACATTTATTTAAAGAGATTACCAATGCTTTTGTAAAAATAAGGAAATTGAGTACTTATGAAGAATACAAGGACGCAATTAGTTGTATGTTTGAAAAAAAAATCACTTTTTTATGAAAAAATATATATATTTTAAATATCGTCTAAAATTATTTCAAAGCAAAGAAAAAAAGTTTGAAATATATGTCACTTTTTTGAAGAGAAAAATATGTCCCTTTTATCAAAAAGAATTTTAGATAGAGATCCACAAAATTTTAACAATATATATAGTCCGAAATATAACATGACAATTATTTTAATTTTAAAAAGAAGAAAGTATCTAAATGGTATAAATTTAAAAATTATTGTATAAATGTAAAACAAAATTAAAATGAATTTTGGGTCATATTGAATAAGAACAAGGACTTTGTGTTATATTAATTAATGAATAAAAAAATATGACTAAGTAATTTTTTCTCTTTTAAAAAAAGTATAATATTATCATAAGTAAATTTCTTCTTAACTGATTATCATTACAACTTTCCTTATTATTATTATTACATAAATCATATTACACTTTTTGTTTTACAGATGACATCAGACTCCATCTTTTACAAATGACCTAAATTTTTATCTACATTTTATAGTATTTGTTTTTCTTATTTAGTATGATTTTTTTTTTAAATTTTAAAAGTATAGGGTCAAACTCTATGATCTATTCCTTATAACGAGGTCGGGTGTAAGATATGTTTATTTTTTAATTTTAATGTGATATAGTATTTATACGCACACATAACTTCAAAGATGTGTGTTACTATGAAAGAATGAAAATAAGAGATTTTTTTTTTTCCTGTTACATTAACGAGAGCTAGAAATATGTTAAAAAAATGCATTAAAAAATAACTAATATCATAAATATTTTTATTTAACAGTAATTACACGCGTGATTATTTTAAAAGGTAAAAAGTTAGATCTTCCTGCCCTCAACTTCAAAACAATATTTAAAAAAACAAAAATTGGAGTCGATTATATGTGACTATGAGTGGAGAAATTATTAGTATTATCATTTTTAGAAGTGATGGAGAAATTAATTAAAAAATGATTTAGAACTAAAACATAATTAACAACAAACATAACGTTCCTCCAAAGCCTCCTCTAAACACTCTCTCTCTCTCTCTCTCACAGTAAGACAGACACTACTCCACACTCTTATTACGCCCCTCTTCCCAAATCAAAAGCCTTTTTTCTCTTCACCTACTCTTTCTCTCTCTAAAAACCACCCCCCCTCTCTTCACCCGCACTTTCTCTCTCCTCCTCCCCTGCTCCTATGAAGTGCCGAATCGCCTAAATACTCTCATGGTGATTCCACATTCTCTTCCAATTTCTTGAATCTCCTGTTTTTCTCTCTCCGCCATGGACGATTTATCTGGGGCTTGCCATTTTTGAGTTTCTTAGCTGAAGGAGAAGAAGAAGAAGAGAAAGTCCTTTCCTTTTCGTTTCTCTCTCTCTCTTTCTCTCTCTTCGAGGCAATGTGAGGAGAGAGAGAGGGGATTTCGACCTAGGGCCTACTATGATGGTGGCTGCAGCCATTTCCGAAGCAACGAAGTCATCCTCCCAGCAAAACCACCCCTCCAGACCGCCATTATTGCCCTCCGAGAAGAATAATGGCCTCGTCCCGAAGAAACCTAGAGGCAGGCAAGTCTCTTCCAGGTACTTGTCTCCTTCACCTTCTTCTTCTACCTCAACCTCCACCACCACAACGACGTCGTCTTCTACCTCGTCTTCCTCCAGAAGATGCCCTTCTCCGCTGCTCTCTCGCTCCACCAATTCGGCTTCCTCGGCCTCCGCGACGCCGTTTCCCTCCAAGCGGTCCCAATCGGTGGACCGGAGGCGTCCAGTGACGGCGGCGGCGACGCCGAGGCCGACGACTCCTCTCCAAGGCAATGCCGGTGGAGGCGCGGAAGTATCGGCGGCGGCGAAGCTTCTCGTCACTTCGACGAGGAGCTTGTCTGTTTCTTTCCAAGGTGAAGCCTTTTCGCTTCCGATTAGCAAGACTAAGACGGCGGCCTCGACGACACCGAGCGGAGCGAGGAAGGCCACGCCGGAGCGGCGGAGAACGACGCCGTTGCGAGGTGGAGGGGAGAGAGATCAGTCGGAGAACTCAAAGTCCGGCGATCAGCACCGCTGGCCGGCGAGGGCGCGGCGAGGGAGCTTGAATTCGAGCAATTCGAATCCGTTGTTTTCTAGAAGCGTCGATTTCGGACCGGAAGGAGACGGTAGGAGGCTCAACGGGTTCGGATCTGGGACGGTGGTTAGGGCATTGCAGCAATCTCCGATAGATGACACCAGACGGACTTCGTTTGACGGAAGATTAAGCTTAGATTTGGGAAGTGCCGAGCTTCTGAAGACGAATTCGGCCAACAACGAATCTTCATTACCGTCTGATCTAACTGCCTCCGACACGGATAGCGTCTCTTCCGGTAGTACTTCGGGAATGCAAGATGTTAATGGGGTTTCCAAGGCGAGGAGCGGAACTCCTCGAGGAACTGTCGTCTCGGCGAGGTTTTGGCAAGAGACGAATAGCCGATTGAGGCGTTTGCAGGATCCCGGTTCGCCATTGTCGACCAGTCCGGGTTCGAGAATGGGAGCTCCGGCGAAGTTCGTTCAGTCGAGGAGGTATTCAGGTGATATGAACCCATTGTCGTCTCCAAGGACAATGGGTTCGCCAATTAGAGGAGCTAATCGGCCTGCATCGCCAAGTAAGCTCTGGACTTCGTCCTCGTCATCGATGTCGTCGCCGTCAAGAGGGATGTCGCCATCGAGAGGGATTGCAAGTCCTTCGCGGGTCAGAAATGGGGTTGGTGGGCCAATTAATGGTAGTTATCCGTGTAACACACCGTCGATTCTAAGCTTTTCGGTTGATATTCGGAGAGGGAAGATGGGCGAGGATCGTATTGTTGATGCACACATGTTGAGGCTTCTGTATAACCGTTATCTGCAGTGGCGGTTTGTGAATGCCAGAGCAGACGCTACCTTCATGGTGCAGAAACTTAATGCAGAGGTAGGATTTTGTTGTTTGTGGTATCATTTTGTTCTTTTTTAGTAGTTTGGCCTTTATGTTTTGTTCTTTTTTCTCGCTTTGTTAATGCTTATGTGATCATTGTTTTTGTTATCGTTTTAGCATCTTTAACACCGGTTAATCTACAATACAACGTGGTCTTTATTTCGGCACAGGCAATGTTCTATATTCTCTAATTAGCTCTGCTTAGGTGAAATTTGTAGCATCCTCTTGTTTAGATATCACTCACGCGTATGCTCGCAATGGCTATAAATATGACTTGGGTTCTGAAAATTCTGCAATCTAAATTAAAATAGCTTTCCAGCAAGAAAGGGGAAAACTGTAAATCTTAAGCTATATTAAAGTTGTTCTCTGGGAACTTGTTGAGTGGATGGGTTAGAAACAAGATGATTTTGGGTTGGCTAGTTGCTATGGCTCTCGTCTATCAGGAAAGACAAGAAAAATGATCTAAGATGTCTCAGTTTCTCTTTTGAGGTTTTTGTGGACCTTGATTTCGTGAACTTAGAGGAGATGATTAGGGAAGTAGAAACTATACATTTGTTTCGTGGTGTCATCATTGGGTTTTTAAAATTGATAAAGCACCATTTACATCACTGTGCCAAGTGAACGTTAAGCATAGGCAAACTTGAGGATGAGGACTTCTCTTGGGTTGAGCCATTCAGCTTTAGTAATGACGTCCAATGGAGCATGCGTCCTGCATGTTAATGAGAGATCTTGCAACGACCTATTATTTTAGACTGGGGATCAAGTAAAGGATAACATGAATCTCTATCTGCAGTCGTAGTATATGATTCTTGATCTTTTCTACATGTCTATTTATTTCCAAAAGAAAATAAGAAAAGAATATGGCAAATAGGATGTTTGATTTGGCAAAAAAGGCAATGTGTTGTTAGACTGGGTTATACTTTGATAATAGATTAACTTGTGATGAGCATCTTTGAGTTTGTCCAATCTACGAACTTCAAAAAACGTAGCTTGATGATTGTAAACTAACATCATTCCATTCTTTGAATTAACTTACCTCTTTGTGATTTTCTGGTTTTCTTTTAGCTTTTCTCTCTTCCGACTTATGAATAATCAGTTACTGTTTGTATCAGGCTTCGGCATTTTCTTGATATCTGCATGTGTTTATCGTCTGAGGTTCAGGAAAGTCTTGTTCATTTTGCATTTTGGTGGTTTCATTTGGTGGTGATGAAATAAATTAGTATCTGATGTTCACAGCTATGTTGATTCTAATGGTTTCGTTTGGTGGTGATGAAATAAACTAGTATCTGATGTTCACAGCTATGTTGATTCTAATGGTCAAATTTAATTTGTTTCCCTTGGCACCAGAAAAACTTATGGAATGCATGGGTAACAATCTCAGAGCTACGGCATTCTGTCACACTTAAAAGGATCAAGTTACTATTGTTGAGGCAAAAATTGAAGCTTACTTCTATCATCAAAGGACAAGTAAGATTCAAAACTTTATGTCTGTTAGTTGAACACTTATCCCTCTATAGTAAGAACTTGGCACTAGATTTTCCCATTAGTTAAAAAAGCACCATGTAGCAGCAGTTGTTTAAACCAAAAAACGATCACAATTTGAAGCCTTTTTAGTGTATTGGAGAAATAGTTGGGACACCAATACATTTTTTGGTAAGTTTAGACATCTTGTCTTACTTTTATCAATTATCAAGGCCTTATTGGGAATTGAAGATATTTTGTGGCATCTAATAACCTAAAAGAGCTGTTGGTCAGAACATATATCAGAAATCTTTGACACGGAAATTCAAAGATAAAAACTATAACAAATATAGGACACGTTCTTCTTCACCTAATGCTAGTAACTATTAACTTGAAAGTTTCTATGTTTCAAAAAAAATTAAATAAAATAAAAATTCAAACTTAAATCATGCGAAAATGATGATTCTCGCTTTTATGTATACGTATAAACTTAGTATACTTCCTTTTGCACGATGGTTACTCTAATTTTCTGATTTTATTTGACAGGCTACTGTTTTTTCTTATTCTAAAAAACGCTGCTCTGTATTTTTTGCAATACCAAATGCCAGGAAGTAGGTGTAACCAATTATTTTGATAATCAATCCATCTCTCTTTAGGAACTTTGTATATTAGAATTTTTAAGTTTCGAGTAAACACCCTATTATAATAGTGGAATGATATGTCCTTTGTTCTCTATAGATTACATTCTTTGCCGTAACGAGAGAATTTTTTCACTTGGTGTATGTAGATTACTTATTTGGAAGATTGGGCCCTTTTAGATAGAGATCATTCTAGTTCCTTGCTTGGAGCGACTGAAGCTTTGAAGGCCAGCACTCTACGCCTTCCGGTTGTTGGGAAAACAGTAGTGCGTGTCTTCATCTTATGCTTCATTTTGTTGGAAAGCTCAAACAGTATTAATCTTGCTTTAAAAACTGGGATTCTATTTTTTAATTTTTCCCCCTTCCGTATTATAGGCCGATATCCAAAATCTGAAGGATGCTGTGGGTTCAGCAGTCGATGTGATGCAGGCAATGGCATCTTCAATTTGTTCTCTTTCTGTGAAGGTAATCTCGTTGTTTTTCTTCCTCTTTACATTGTATCCGCTCTGTTGTCGATGTGCAGTGGCAATTTCATATTCTTGTTATTTGAGTTACCGTGAATACTTGACAGACCTTTTTTTTTTTGTTGGAATACCTAAAATGTCTTTTGTCCACTTTGCTGACAAAGGAATTACATGGACCCATTTTGTATCCAGTCCAGATACAGTTCTTCATTTCTGAGAACAAGGGTACAAAAAATTATGTACTGCTTTGGCCCCAGTTTTACAGGTTAATTTCTAAAATGCTTGTGGTAACCGGTGGTTGAATTTAGTATCAATGTCCTTTTTCCAATTGTAGAAATACTTGGCACATTTCCAGTGTCGTACGGTTTAGATTTTTTTTTTAAAAATTCAATTTTGGATAATCGGGTCCTTGATTAACTTGGATTGGTGTGAGTAAGCAGCATCTCATTACGATAAACTATAGATATCTGTAACGCCAATGCAATGGAATAGAAAATATACTAAAATAATTCTGAAATTAGGTAATAATATTGAAAAACTCAACTAAATTAACGAAATAAAGCCTTAATGGGCTAATAAAACGAACCCATTTAAGAATCGTAATTCAAAGAAAATACTAAATCCTAAGCATAAGATTGAATAATAAAGAACCCTAATCAAACTCAAATTAAATATAGCTAATAATAAAATAGAAATCCAAATAAAACTCAAATTCTCTAATCTTCTGTCCTACATCACGATGTAACCAAGCATGCCTGCTTGCTCGTATTCTCTGGTTGTAATGTAATGAGTTTAGGATAGATTAACCCAACTTGTTTAATTAGGCCACTGTAACTAATTAAAAGGTAGCTTATGAAAACGTTTGTCGTTAACAGGTGGAGGAAATGAACTCCTTGGTGGCGGAACTTGTGAAGGTTACTGGGAAAGAGCGGATTCTGCTTGAACAGTGCAAAGATTTTTTGTCAACATTAGCAGCCATGCAGGTAAGTGAGGCTGTATGGCAAAACCATTCCAAAAGTAGATTCAAAACATTCATTTATTTCTTTACTTTTTCTCTTTTGCTCATTTTTATTCATCGCCATCACAATCATCCGAACGACAGGTCAAGGATTGTAGCTTGAGAACGCATATAATACAACTTCATTGTGTACCAACTACAAGCAGCCTGACGACACATGTGTAGAATTGATCTTATGCTGACTAAACTCACTCTTATGCTAACAACATTACACCGATCCTTTTCTTTTACTACTGAGGTGGAGGCGGCATGGGGGTTAATAAGCATCATGGATTAAGATTAGTAGCTGTTTTGGCTTCTCATCGGGCATTTTTTTGGCAATCTGTTGTGGTCTTCTATGTCATGCAATCTCATGTGTCTCTTGAATCCGAAGAAGAATACGAAAGGAAAAAAAAAAAAAAAATTGGCGTTCTTCTCGCTCTCACTAATTAGATGTATTATACGAGTACTTTTTTTTTTTCCTCAAGAGGCAAGAGGAAATGTATATGTATATATGTAATTGTGCTGATCACTGTTAATCAAGTAGTTTGTGGCAAAGATTCTTCATTTGTCTCGCTGGAACATGCTCTGAGTGATCCCATTAAATGTTGGGGTGAAACTAAAGCTTAGAAATTCATGCTGTCACATACATGACTACACTGTATGTAAAGCACTATTGCGGTCTGGTTTCACACGATTCAAGTAAAAATATTCTGCCTTCATATTTTGTGTTGTGTGTACCGTGTTTTCATAGAAATTCACTTTAAAAGGCTCCTTTTTGCTTGGTTAAGACGAGGATGGCTCGATAGATAATTTTGAGGAGCCAATGAATTTAAAATGGGAATGGGCTAGGGTTATGAACTCATATTGATAATTTGATGATCGAGTCGATTCCATGATGTAGTTCATTCCATATTGGACCAGACCGGAATAAGATTATATATATTATAACTATGTTCTAATTATGAGAAAGGATCATTTGAGCGCATCTAAATAGATACTATGTTTACATTTGGATCCCTACATCGTTACATTCCATTTAGGATTAGGAATAGACGTAATCCGACCTGTTTACTCGAACCTCCACATTCTTTAGCACGAGATTTTGAGTCTCACGTGTCTATCATTTCACTACCAAGGCATCTTGAAATCCCAGCTATTCTTAGCATGATATTGGGGAATCTCATTGTTATTACTCAAATAAGCATGAAACGTATGCTTGTGTATTCGTCCATAGGTCAAATTGGATATGTAATTATTGGAATAATTGTTAGACTCAGATGGTGGATATGCAAGCATGATAACTTGTATGTTGTTCTATATGAATCTAGGAACTTTTGCTTGCATTGTATCATTTGGTCATCTTTAATTTGAACGATTATACACCGATCCATTTTCCTATCACTAGAATTATTCAGTTCATCACAAGCTCGTAGTTCTAAAAAAAAACATGTCACTTTTAATATTGGAATTTAAAGTGAGTATGTTAATGTTATACTTTGGTACTGAAATTAGAGGACACCGAAAAAAAAGACGTACACGTTGTGCCAACCTTCACATCGGACAGCTTTGAAAGTTGTTGTTGGGTCTTGGACTTGATTTTTCAAAGCCGAACCGTTAAACTTGTGTGTTTATCACATGGGGTGTTGGTCTCATTGACCATATCTAGACCGTACAAAAATTTCAAACAAAGATCAACGATGATGATTATTAATGTAGTTTTTTTTTTTTCCTTTGTTGATTATTGATCTAGATTTTTTTTTTTTTTTGTTGGTAGCATTGGACATGCATCTCGTGGATTTTCATCTTGTCATTCACCAGTCATTTTGAAGCAAAAGTTTTTTATTTTTTATTTTTTATAATATCAAATTGTTCCTTTTTTTTTTAAATGGAGAAAATGGTAAATGGGAAGGCAACCGACTTAGGTTTGACTGGTTGAGAAATTTAGTCAGCGACAGCACACGTTGAGCTTCCGATACATGCGGACGAGAGGGACTAAAGCACTCCCCCTAGTTTCCTAGCACCGGACCCTAGTCCCCCAAAAAAAAAAAACTTGATAATTCTAAATCCTTAAAAAAGTACACTTTAATTTTCATATACTAAAGAATTGTCTCTTTAAATTTATTTTTGTTTTGTTTTGTTTAATAATAATGCAATTCGCAGACAAGTACGAGTAAGTTTTGAGAATGAATGGAGTTAATATAAATAACAAATTCAATAAATCTTCTCAACTATTTAGCAGTGTCTCTACGTAATGTATGAAGAAAATCCCCGTTTATTTAACGAGGAGACAAACTTCCTTGAGGAAAGTACAAAGACAAGCTGTTGTTTGTTTGTACGTTTTATTTTATTTTATTTTTTATTTGTTATGGGTTCCGTTTTTTTTGTGGACCGCAGACGTCAACTGTCTTATTTGGCTTTCCAACTGCTCTACAGTCTCACGTCTCGTGTCTCTAATTTTTATATTTTGAATAATATCTAATCAATAAAATTATATTATATTATTTTTAAATATTTAAAATTATTTTATAATTGATTTTTTATATTTTAAAATTTAATTTAATTTTATAATATATTAAAATAGAATTTATTAAATATCATTTGAGATATTAAAATTTAAAAAAGACGTGGTTTCTCAACTTAATCCCTACCTTTTCTCTATTCTTCCCCTTTTATTTTATTTATTTTATTTTATTTTGTTTTGTTTTATTGGTTTATATATTCTTAGTATTACAGATAAATTAAAGATGATAAGCTTCATTAATTTCACGATCTTCCTCGGAAATGTGGCACACAGAAAAGCCCTTCAGACATTTTGACTTTAGGACCTCCAGGGAAAAAGGAAAAAATATATATATATATATATATATTGCTTACTACCAAATTCACTGTTCTAAAACTTTTTTTTTTTTTTTGGTTCGTTCATTTCCACTAGATTAATTATGAAAACGTTTCTACTTTCTATGATGTGAAAGAATGGAACAACTTGTATCGAAGGTGGTCTCATAGTTTGCATGCATGTTGCCTCATATGCAGGAATAAGCAAGTGGATGGAGAAAATACATTAAATGAAAATCCAATTATCTTAATTAACAAACGAATAGAATATTCTGGTCTCTAAGTTTCACGAGAATTCCTTCCATTCAACCATGATATCGTTATTACATTTTGTGAGTTTCGTCTACTTTTAGATTTTGATTAGATTTAAAGTTAATTATAATATGCACCACGAAACTCCCTAACTTTATAACTCGCTCCACGGGGCTATTGGTCAAATAAGGTCGAGTTTCATCACCTTAATTTGAGGGGTCAATCTTCATTTTAGTCATGTGATGCGGCGACACAGCAACAAGAAAAAATGCAATATAAATAAACCTAACTTTTCCCTCTAGGGGAGAATTAATATATATATATATATATATTTTAAAAAATATAATACAATTAATATGGCTTGGAATTGGAGAAGTAGAGAAGGGGTCACCAGAAGCAAACATTTTGCTGATGTTGGTGAAAGGTGAAAGACAGTACGTCTGCCGCCCAACACCACAAGAGCAGTCCTTTGATTGATAGCCTCCAAAAAAAAAAAAAAAAAAAAAAAAAATCACACAAAAACACACACACAATTTGCTAAAATGGTCCCATTTCTTTTGTACTTTTCTGTTTTCTTGGTGTTTTTCACTTCTCTCTTCCTCCAAAAACATGGAAGGAATCTAATCTATGAGATATTTCTTTTCTTGTTTTCACTGTCGGAGGATTCTGCCATAGTGTACTTCGAGTACTGCTATGTTGAACCCGTCAAAGTTCCGTTTCATTCGTATTTAAAAAAAAAAAAAATTAGTATGATAGTACTTATATCAAAAAATTATCAAAGATATTCAATTAACGTATAAATATCATAATAAATTATTAATTTTGATATCTTGGTGTTCAAAATCATCGTGAAATGCAAAAATCTCTCTAATATTATGATAATTATCTATCCATTCAAAGAATTTAAATTTTAAAAATGACCAATAATCGTATTAATTTCTAACCAAAAAAAAAAAAAAAAAAGGATCATACTTATTCCCTAGCACAATAGATTCTCATAGATTGTGTACATGTTGTATTTATATACAACTAATTTACCACATAAGCGTTTTTATTGTAACGGTTTTTGGAAATAGTATATCAAGTTGCAGCCTATACAACACACACACACACACACACACACATACAGATATATATATATATATATATATAACTTGCATATTAATAAAATGGGGTAATAAAGTCATGGACAAGTAGATGTACTTGCAAATATGCTTCACGTTGAACTCAGTGCTACTCACAAAAGAAATGGAGAGAGAGTAAAAGATCAGTATTGAACACTGACCATATTATGCTTTTCTTTTATTCAGGTTGAAAACCCCATTTTCACACTCACATGACCCCCCAAAAAAAAAAAAAGAGGAAAATTTATGGCCAAAAAAAGTAAATTCATGATACTAAAATGAAAAATGAAAAAAAAAAAAAAAAAAAAAAAAAAGAAGCTCAGTTATATTAATTATACATATTAATCCTACAACTTTGTTTAACGACCGATGATCAGAGGAACAATCTGAGAACCGTTGTTGTGCCTCCACCTAAACTAGAATCTAGATTATCCGCCAAAAAACTGCTCCCCAACGTCGTCGTTTCGGACTCCTCCGATGGCGTCGCCGCCCTTGGCTTCGCCATCAGGCACAGATCGAGATCAGGCGACAGCGGCTCCTCGGCTTCCTCGTTGTAAGGCCGAGACCTCGATCGCTGCAGCCGCCCCGTCGTGAACCGGTCGGTCGTAGTGTGCTCGGATGCCGTAGTATCTGCAGACTGATCACCTGCAGCAGGTCCTCCAAAAGACTCCGCGAGTGGCCCCAACTCGCCGCCGCGGAGCACCGTCTCCACCGCCCTCTGGCACACGTGCCAGTTCCCAGTCCAGAGAAGCCCCACCGCTCCGTTCACTGGGTTCACCGTTCGTCCCACAGCTTCATACAGGAGAGACTGAAACAAAGCTGAAAGAAAAAGAAAAACATTAGAAAAAAAAAAAAAAAAAAAGCTATGGTCTCATAATTGACATGTTAATTTTTGATTAATTAAAAAAAATGAAAAATGAAAATACGGGGTCGTTGGTGTTCAGGCGCAGAAACGAGGGACATGAATTTAAGATTAGTTAAAATAAAATAAAAAATAAAAATAATGAACAATGAAAAAATGAGAAAAAACAAAAAACAAAAAACTAGAATCTCAGAATTGATATGTGAATTTATGATCAGATAAAAAATAATGAAAAATGAAAATACCAGGTCGTTGGTGTTCAGGGACGGCAGAAATGAAGGACATGAGGCCAGCGCGGCCGAAGAACTTGGCGACGAAGATGGTGGCGTGGGCTTGGGCTTGCGGGGTGTTGATCCATTGCAGGCATTGGCGGAGCACGCAATTGTCGCTGCAGCCCTTTCGGAGAACCCGGCAGCCATTGCAGCTCATGATTTAAGCACATAAAAACTCCAACAAGCACAATAATAATAATAGTAACAATATAATCAGTACTAATCTTTTGCTCTTTTTTTTTCTTTGGTCACAAACAAAAACGAATAAGGAATAATAGTACTAGTTCTAGAGTTATATAAAAGAGTACTAGATTTTGAGAGAATTTGATGGAGTGGTGAGAGAGAAATTAGAAAGAGTTGTGAAAATGAAAGAGTGTTTTTGTTTGTGAGAAAGGGGGTAGAGAGGCAAAGAAAGGGGCACATAAATACTACTGGGAATGCGGAGAAACTAGAGTGCGTCTCTGTGTGTGGTTTTTTTTTTTTTTTTTGACTTTTAATTTGGCCTTACGGAGGGTAAAATTATTATTAAAATCTAAACTAGGGTTTTAACCATGGTTAGTTTGGTAAACTATGGGGTTGAGTTTAGTTTTGGGAGGCTGAGTTTTTTTTTTTTTTTTTTTTTTGGGGGGGGGGGGGGGGGGGGGTGTGGGTTCCAAGGAGTTGGGCAAAAAGCGGCTCCGGGTTTCCACGGAAGGGTGAGAGGGGGTGGTGTTTCTCCACCGTTAATGGATTCATCTGAGATTGGATAACAATGATATCAACTATGACACATTTTCACTTTCTTTTTTCTTTTTCCGTTTTTCCCTTCTTTATAAATAATAATTAGTATTTTTGTAATTTTCTTTCTACGTTTTCTATTTTGCTTTGCTTTCCTCTGTGTTTTGTGGAATAATTGGGGCCTCGAAAAGAACCCCCACACTTTATTATTTTAAGATTAAATTAGAGGCCACCAAAGAAAGTACCCCAAAGGACGTATTCCCTATTTGAGTTTTTTTTTTTTTTTCGACTTATCAAAGAAAGAGGATAAGTGATGTTTAGTGTCATTATAAGAACCTTATGATATTATAGATAGAGTTAAAAGAATCTGAATCATATTTTCTCATCTAATATTTAGCGAGTCCAATCTCACAAAAATTCAGTCTAACTTCACGGGTGATTAGAGAGACATAGTTTTGTTTTCTTGCTTTCAAGCTTTCTACACTTGGGATTTCTTAGACCCCATTAAATCGACATCAAAGTTAAAAGAAAAAAAAAACATGTATTTTTGAAATTTACAGAATATGATGTGAATAAAATGATTCAATTTTACCCATAAGATATTTTATCATATCCTAGAATAATTTGTCAAAAGAAGTAAAAAATTTAAAAGAAAAGGAAAAGAAAAGTTGAATACAGTAATATCTGTTTTTGCAAAATATGGAAATTATTGTAAACAACATATTTACAAAATTAAAGAAAGTAAATAGCATGATTTTATAATATTTGAAGTAAATAACAAACACATTAAGTAGATGATCTATTTATTAGAGATAAATGAATCATTTACCAAATAAATTTTATATTCACGTCAAATATTTTTTAAAACTTGCAATTAATTTCAATTATTTACTATAAAAAATGCTATTTATCTCTTTTTTTTTTCCTTTGAGTTATCATGTTTTAATTTACGCATAATAAATGCTATTTACTTCTTTCTCCTTTTAAAACATCGTTTTTTTATTTATGTATAGCTGTTATTTTGTTCTATGATATGGTCTGAGATTCATAATATATACCATCATAAAATACTCGAAAGATTGATTCAAATTAAAAGTTCTAAAGGAGACCATAAGCACAATTAGCTAGCTAGGGATATTTCTAATATAAAGTGATCCAATGAAAGAAAATCAAATATATAAATCAATATAAGTGGGATTTAAATTCTATTGTAATTTTTTGGCTATGATCTTCCATTATAAAGTGATCCAATGCTGGCTCACAAAGTGGATAAGAAAGAGTGGTGGATCTAGCTGGCTTTAGCAGCCCTAGCTAGTTGAGTACAAATGTGCATCCATTTTCTCGGGCAATCCTTTCTCTTATTTTGTATATATTTATAATCATAAAGACATTGTTATATCTTAATATAATGGTACTAGAATCTAAACCCTTCGTCCCCACCCAATAAAATATGTTATATATATATATATATATAGTACGCCTTATAAACTATATATTTCTTCTCTACACATTATCTAATAGTTTGTTGAATTTATTGTTAGATACACAACACAATAAAACACAACTCATAGATTTGAGTTGAAGAAAACTCTTTGGAAATTATTATTATTATGATTTTTTTGTACATTTCTGTGTGTTTTGTTTGCCTCAAGTAGTGTACATATACACATATACTATATCAGTGATGGCAGCTTTTTCGAGGCGCGGAGAATGGGAATAATATATAAGTGAGAGAAACACACACGAAGACAAGGCTGACGATGGCTATAAAGTTAAGTCATTGTAGTTACAGTCATATACGTGGCTTCCTCTTGTCTTCTTATAAGAATCACAACCTGAATCTAATAAGGTATTTGGTGTTTAAATTTGAGTTAAGATTTATAAATTTAAATAGTGATTTTAGTTGATTTTTTTAGAAAAGATAAAAAATTAGATAAAAATTAAGTTGATGGTGATAAGTTTAAACTCACCAACCAAACGGACCCAAATATATATATATATATTCTGTGTGTATGTATGTTAATTATATATACATGTATTACGTCCCATTATTGTACGTTTATTAAATATGTGTATATATATATATATATATTTATATGTTCCAAACACAATTTAAAAGTTTGTGGAGAAATGGGATTCCAGGTCATAGTTTACTTTTTTTTTTTTGCCAACTGTTAGTGCCATGCATATGGATATAAACCTTAACAATTTAATATATTTTAATATGGGGAGAATTATAGTCCATACTCGTTTTAATTGAGACTAACAGTTCATTTGGTTAAGAATTAGCGCACTAAATCTTTGTCATTGAGAGTAATACAACATTCATTAAATACAAATTATATAAACACGCATAAAATTTATAATTATGATTTACTTTCAGTATATTAAGAGCTACATCTATTTTTGTCCATTATAGAATTTGATGATCGTAAAAACGATCATTGCAAGAGAAAATCATACACCACTTTCTTTCTGTCTTTCTTTCCCCCTTTTTTTTTTTTTTTTAAATTCTTCCATAATATCTTTTTTAACCTTAAAGACATAGGTTATAAGTGATACTAGTGTTAAGTTGTGAAGTCTACTTAATGCTCAGAAATATCTCATGTAGAGACAACATGTGGATCAACATTTAAGAGTTGTTTCATTAAAGATAATTTGGAGATTTCGCATGTAATTTCAATTGTCCTACATGCTTTTTTTTTTAATATATATAAAAGTGACTACCATAAGTAGGTATTATATGAGCAGTTAGAGAAAAAACACAGAGAGTATGAGGGTATGAATTTCTCTTGTAAATTCTTTGATCATCATAGTAAATTACTGTAGTGGTTGAAACAAGAAATAGTCTCATATTGAGGCGAATATATATAAAAAATTTTGTGTTCTATGATTGTCAATTTTTTTTTTCTATAATTTTATTACTTTCGGTGATATGAATTGAGTCGCTAATTCTTAACAACCAGGACATCTAAACTTATCAGCGTAAAATCTTCAACATACTCTTACTTAAATTTGACTCGGAGCCTCCGATCCACTTTCAACCTTTTAATGATCTTATTATGGTTGATCCGTGTACTAACTCAATATCGTCAAAACAATAATTTAGACTGCGCATATATAGTTGATGAAATAACGTCACGCATCATGATGTGTGTGTATGTATATATATATAGATATATATATATATATATATATGCGTGTGTATGTGTGTGTTTGCTCTGCTATACATCAAGTTTTCAAAGTGACATAATGGATGGGTCCTCCAAGAACAAGTTGGTCTGGCCGTACAAATGATGTCAAGAGTGGAATGTGAGAGAGAAATGACCCCTTTTTTTTTTTTTTTTTTTGGCGTTTATCTTTTGAAACGGAGACACTAATTGTCACAACGTCCCTTCCTTGACTTAAAGGACATATTGCAATTTGGTAAGTGTATTGGCCGTGCATGGTTATTCTAGAGGTCCTTTCTGGGTCTCTTCCTTATCATCTCCTTTTTTTTTTTTTTTTTTTCTTTTCTTTTTTGGAATTTCTCACTTTACTTGGCAACCACACGAGGCAAATATAAGATCTTCTCTCTTGGACGTCATCAAGGAAGAAGAATACACATACATATATATACATATATGTGTATATATATATATATTCTGATCTCTTTTCTCTCCCTTGCAGAAGAAGAAGATAATTAGATACAATATATTTAGCTGTTGTATTTTTTCTGATTTTCTTATAGCTCACAATTTTGTCTCTTTGCGCCGGTAAGCAATTAAGTCCTTGCCAATCCTTTGGAAACAACGTTCCTTAAAAATCCCAGCCCCTTTTTTTTTATTTGTTATTTTTATTTTTTGGTCTGTCCTTTCGTTGCCTTATCATCTGAATTATGGATCTGTTGACATAACTAATATCATAGCTTCTAAATATTTTTGTTTCATGTGATTTTGTTCACGAATTGCCGCAGAAAAATCCCGTGGCCTAGTGATACATTTTCCGCGTAGCATCTGATTTTCTGAATCTTGATTTGCTGAAAAATATGAATCTTCTGCTGCTATATGTAAAAGACAACATGAGAGAATCCAGATTATAAGACCAAAGCTAACTAGTAACGATCACTTCTGAGCTTTTGTGAGTATTCAGATGTACAAATTGGTTGATATTACAATTGTCGTCTATGTTTTCTGGAACACACACACACACTCACACATATATAATTACTTATGGTTGACATTGTGTGTGTGTGTGTGTGCGTATATTATATATATATATATATATATATATACATTGTTCTCATTTCTGAAACAATATTTGTGTTTGAAAATTTGTCAATTACCCTGTGTGTGTATGTGTTGGTTCGTATAATTATCATCAAATTCTCTCTTATTTTTCTATGTTAGTAAAATTGACTCGTTAGTTTTAAATTAGTGAAAGGAAAGATCAACAATTCAACATATTCTAGATCGTTAGTAAAGACAAATAATAAGATATCAAGAGCGACAAGATCCAAGAAAAAAAAAAAAAACTAGAAGATTAACGTTGCCACTTCTAACGTTTTTCTTCTCTTTTGGCTTCAATATATATTCTAGTTTTATATATGTCCCAAGTACGTTAGCGTACAGTACATTTCCACCCGATGTTCCGCTCTTAGGGCAGGTTCTTATGCGTTGTTCACCCGCTCGCTAAACATTTTTAATAATTAGACACTTTTTTTTTAAACTATCGAGAACAAGAAAATTGCAGGAAAAAAACAACAAAAAAACACATAAGATTTACAGTGATCCACTTTTAATATGAGAGTGTTATGTCCACTATCTTATCCGTCTCAATAATTTAATATGATTACTCCATAATTCAACAACATTAGTTAGCAACCGCAATAAGGTCGATTCGCATATTGTTTTTGGGTCGGGGACATGATTAGGATACGGACAGTAATCCACCAATTACTGACCAAATGCAATGTTAGACAAGGCCTGAAAACAAAAGTTTTTGAAAATGGGAAGATCATAGTCTTACAAGTTAAAGTCGTTTCTCTTCAGGCCAAAAAATAAAATCAAACTCGTAACTGCTCTCGTTGAGAGTCGAACTCAAGACCTCCCGCTTACTAAACGGGTGCTCTAACCAACTGAGCTACGAGAGCTTGTTGACTGTCAGTTTGCTTTGGAAGATATTTGATTTTGGCCTTTTGTTATGTTACGTAACTCATGCTTGTTTTTCAGTTATGATAAAATCAAGAAAGTATCTATAAATTTTAGTTAAATATCACATTTTTCTTCATGTTTTTAATAATCCTAAAAGTACCCCTAATTTAAAAAAAAAAAAAAGAGTTATACCTTTAACTGGCTTAATTGCTCAAAATGCCATAAATACTCTTAAAAATCAATATTTAAGCATTATCTTAATTATGAATAAACTAAAAAATAAATTCAAAGCAAAAATAAATAACAAAGTTCAATAATATATGTTCTAAAGTTTTATGAAAAATACAAAACTTAAAACAATAAACAAAAATCCTTTTTTTTTTTTTTTGAGTTTAAAATTTGGTTGTTTTTTTACATAATTAATGCTTAAAATGATATTTAAATATTGACTGCTAAGGAAATTTTTGGGATTTCAAAACATTTAACCCATTAAAGGTTTATCTTTTAATTCTTTTGGGACAGTTCAAAAATGCAAGGAACGCTTTCAGATTATTAAAAATATAGGAATAAACATAATATTTAAGTAAAACTTACGGGGTATTTTTTGGATTTTCTGTCCATGTTATTAATGAGAATCTTTTCCCTTGTCCCTATTGTTATAATTGATAAATATAATTTTATCCTAACCTTATTTCCTCCCAACAACAATCCGTGAAGAGGAAACTGAGCTCCTCTAAAAAGAAAAATAACATAAAACAAATGGAAGAAATTGAGTTCTAAACATAAATTACTATGGTTATATCCAACAAACCGATGCCACGAACTCCTTTTCAAACTTTAACTTACCCGAATCAAATTCAGATGTCTCGTCAGATAGATCTTCTTTCATCTGTATCATTCAACTTATGCATCCGATTCTATACCCCCTAAAGATTAATGACATTAAAGACTGGTCCCGAAAACGATTAGTAAGCGAATTAAGATCTGCGAGATTCGACTTTAATTTGCCCATGAACCTTGGTTTACGCTCTACGTATCTTATTCTTTCAAGCCCTCTTTCTTCTGTGATACCTTTTTCTAAGGATAAACTAGAGGATACTCATTTATTTATAAAATTAAATAATTAAAAAAAAACTAACTAGAGGATACTCCTCGCCAGTAATTGGAAAAAAAGTGAATAAGATGCGACAAATAAACATACAATTTGGTGCATCTAATCTAGATTATCAATTAATTAACAGCATCAATATCTCTATTGCATTACCGGATAAGAATGATTGTAACACATTTCAAAGGCCACTTTGATTTGAGACCAATACAATGCATCATCTAGAAACTCGGAATTTTGCCCCCCCCCCCCACAATTTTTTTTTCTTAGAAACTGGTAATTTGCACATCTTCTCTCCGAGGGGGGGAGGAAAAAGGGGGTGGAAAAAAAAAAGTCACGTTATAAATATGAGAAAATTATTTAAATACCCACATTTTTTTTCTTAGAAACTGGTAATTTGCACATCTTCTGGGGGGGGGGTGGAAAAAAAAAGTCACGTTATAAATATGAGAAAATTATTTAAATACCGACATTTTTTATATTTATTGACTAACATAACACAAATTCCTCATTTTTGACTAACATAACATAAACTTTATTAATTAACTTTAGTTCAATTTTGTGTCATATTGATCTATTGTTAATTTTTTTATGTCATGTTAGCACAACGATATTTAAATTTACGTTAGTCAAGTACGTTTCCCAATAAATATTACTCTAAATATTGTACTTATCTAAGTTCTTCATAAACTTTAAATCTTGTAATGCATAAAAATAAATTTTCAATTTGAAAATAACCGTTGTTGTAATGATTTACAACACTATACTATAATATAAAAAAAAATTAACAAAAAAATAGTATTATATTGTAGAGTGATTTTTCTACTCAACTATAAAAATATTATATAACATGTTAAATATTAAAATTTGGTGTTAACATGTCAATGTAATATTATTATATTGAAGTTGATTAATACCAGATTGTTAAGAAGAAATCATGTGGCCGGTAATCAATGAGCAAGCATTTGGGAGACTCAAATTCCAAGTGGGAAAACTATGATTATCAATGATCCCTCAGTCTTTTTTTTTTTTTTTTTTTTTTCCCATCGTGAAAAATATGAAGTTTAATTTAAAAAATGGGAGGAAAAAGTTTTAAGCGCAGCCATAGCCGCCATTTCCACTCACTCTCTGTCCCTCCATTTGTCCCTTTAATGATTGGCTTTCATAACCGAATGCCTCCAATTATTCCTCTTAAAGTAATTAATTAATATTAATTTACCCACTTTCTAATGACTCTCTAATTCCTTTTCTCGCATAAACTCCTCCCGTACACAAAAATAATATCACAGAAGAGGAATCATTCCAACCGTCTTTCATTGGCACATTCAAGAGGAATTCCAATGATTATGTATAAAATAAAAAAAAATAAAAAAATAAAAAATAAAAAAAAAGAAAAGAACACCATTTTTCCACCTCTATATATAATGTGTGATATTTGGCTTGTGTTTTCTACTAAAAAATAGTATAGCTCTTTAGTTTAACCATGGAGGTTGAGGATATGATAATAAGGGTGAGAGAAATTGATATTGACAAGGACATCCCGGCCGTGGAAGACTTGGAAAAGAGATGTGAAACGACGAGTTCAAGATCAGGCAAAATGTCACTCTTCACTGACCTTTTGGGTGATCCCATTTGCAGAATCCGCCACTCTCCTTCCTTCCTCATGCTGGTTTGTTCTCTCTCCTCTCTCTCTCTCTCTCTCTCTCTCTCTAGTTAGCAAATATATACATATATATATATATATATTTAGTTTTGTGTTTTAATTTGTTATTAATGGAGTTTTGGTGTTGTGATGATGATAATCAGGTGGCTGAAATTAGTGGTGGTGTTCAGAAAGAGATGGTTGGGGTCATTAGAGGCTGCATCAAAACCGTTACTTGTGGTAAGAAGTTCACTAGACCGAATGGATCATTCGTTGCCGGAGATGAAGTACTAGATGATCATTCTGACCACAAAGTGATTGTCACCCCAATTTGCACCAAGCTCGCTTACATTCTCGGCCTTCGGGTTTCTCCCTCTCATAGGTGCGTCTTCATTATTATCATACTCTGTTACTTTGTAAGTAAAATAAAAAAGAAAAGATTAGTATCATTGTAAGTCTTATCTCCATATTTATATCTGGTGTGAAACTGAAAATAGTGTTTTCTTTACTTTAAATTGACACTGCGTGTTTTGTAAGGCGCTTGCTTAGTTCATTTTCTAATACGGTCGTTCTAACAAATTTTAAGAATATAAATTCTTTATACAACAAAATACACATATTCGTAAGTAGGAAGATCTTTTAACTAGTTAGTAATATCATATTATTGGGTAATTTGTGGCAGGCGAAAAGGCATTGGATCAAAGCTTATTAATCAAATAGAAGATTGGTTTAGAAAGAATGGTGCAGAGTATTCGTCCATGGCAACTGAATTTGATAATAAACCCTCCTTAAACCTTTTCACAAATAAGTGTCACTATATCAAATTCCGTACCCCATCAATATTGGTCCAACCGGTTTTCGCTCACCGAGTCAACACATATAGAAACCGAGTCACCATTGTCAAACTCGCCCCGGCTGACGCCGAGGCCCTATACCGTCGCCGATTCTCCACCACCGAGTTCTTCCCACACGACATTGATAGAATTCTTCACAACAAGCTCAATCTAGGCACCTATGTGGGAGTTCCAGCTGAGTCCGACTCGGCCGAGTCGTGGCCTGGCTCGGCCGAGTTCCTGTCCGACCCGCCCGAGTCGTGGGCCGTTATGAGCATGTGGAATTGCAAAGAGGCGTATACGTTGCAAGTCAAAGGCGCGTCGCTTGCCCGGCGTTTGGCCGCGAGGAGCACGCGAGTGGTGGACGGCGCGTTGCCCTGGCTGAGAATTCCGTCCGTGCCTGACTTGTTTAGGCCGTTTGGGGTGCTTTTCATGTACGGGTTGGGGGCGGAAGGCCCACGCGCGAAGAGAATATTGAAGGCGCTTTGCGGTCACGCGCACAACATGGCTAAGGACTTGACGTGTGGAGTGGTGGCGGCTGAGGTGGCAGGTCAAGACCCGTTGAGGTTAGCGATTCCTCACTGGGAGAGGCTATCGTGCGCCGAGGATGTGTGGTGCGTAAAGAGGCTGGTGGAGGATTATGGTGATGGGCCTGTTGGGGACTGGACCAAGTCCAGCCCAGGCCCATCAATTTTTGTTGACCCCCGAGAATTCTAAAGCTTTGACTTTTTTTTTTAGGGTAAAGCTTTGACTTTTGAGACAACTTATTTTTGTTTTTGATGTAAAAATACCAAACCTTTACTTGTAAATTGCTGGAGAAATTAAGCTTCTAGTTTTCATCTTTATGATGCAAATAAATGATAGTGTTGTTTCATTTGATTTTGTTGTTTTATTTTCATAACATTTTAAATTCTGTTTCGTCTTATCCTATCTCATCTCATTTGACTTAATAAATATTATTATAATTGAAATAATATGTATCATGAAAAGATAATTTTTTCATTTATCATAGAATTAAAATATGCCATGACGGATAAAGTGCTTTTAACAAAACAATTATTTCAATTTTACGAAGTTTTTACAATTTTGACACATGCAACTTCCATAATAGCCATGATTTGTATAATGCTCAAACATTATTTAGCTTAGCCTAGTCATTTGCATATTTGCATTTGAGGTTTTGAGTTGCTCATTTTGTAAAACCAAAAATGGAAAAGGGTGAATTCTAAGTCTTGAATTTGGATCACCAATAATAATTTTAAAGCACTTTCATAATTCATGTGATCTTTTTTACATCAAATATTTTGTTTACTTGTAAGCAAAATCAACTAAAAGTCCCTCCTTTCAAATTATATTTACGTTCCATTTCTTGCTTTTTAAGTAGAATAACAGCCATAAGTTCTTTAGTTGCTAATATCATAAAAAGAGAGACTCCAAAAGCGAGAAAGAAGGGAACCAAAAACTCTTTTTTTTTTTTCTAGTAATTCAACTACGACACTGAATGCCTCCTATTTCTGGACGGCGTGGATTTTACTTCTTCCGGGTTGACGGAACCAAGACTCTCCGATGAATCGGAGCCACTATTCTCGCCCTGTCCTCCCTTGCTTGACCACAGCTTGGTAAAGATCTTCTTGGACTTCAGCAGCCCTCTCATTTTACTTATAGCAGCCTTGTCCACGCCGCTCTTGGCACCATCTCCGCCGTTCCTCTCACTTCCACCGACGCCATTGCTTAACCTCAAGGCAGCTAGCTCTCCTCTTAAGGCTCTGAGCTCCTCAGCTGTAGCCACCGCGTCCCAGTCTTCTTCCGTGTTCGTTGTCACCGATCTTGAGCTCCTGTGAGAGGCATTGCTCAAGTCCTTTATGCTTTTAGGTAGGTCGGGAGTGCTGCTGCCTGATGTTGTAGAGGCCCTCACCTGCTCGAAATAGAGTACTTGCACAACGACGCGCAATGGGAGCCTCTCGTTTTGCACGGCATGCATACAGGCATCAACCGATAGCTTTTTACAGTCCATCAGTTTGCATATCTTTTTTCTTTCGCTCTTGCTGATTCCCGGGTGTTCCTGCATTGAAACATTATGTTAAAGGCTTGTCAAACTGCCAAATTTTGGAATTAACCACAACCACGAATTCTAGGCGATGCGATGAAAAATGTTTGGAGAAGATTTTAGGCAGCTCTTACCTTAAGATACATGTCAATGGCGCGGTATATCCCATCATGGGCAGGGCGCGAGATACCTGACACCATCTCAGTAAGTTCAAAAAAAGTCGACAAGGGTAAATTTGGATCTTTCGCAATTTCAGCTAGATATCCATCAATCAGTTTGGCCACCATCAACTTGGAAGCATCAGATAGAATCCCCGGCCTCATCCTTGGAAGCTGATCTTCATCTTCAACCGATTCGATCTCAGAATTTAGATCTTGCTTCAAGAACACCTCTACTATTCTCTGCACAATACTAACATCGTACGTCATAGTTTCCTCTTCCGTCGCTCTTATCAAGATGTCATTTACAGAAGCCTCCTCAAGTTGCTGCCCTATTCTTCTCACGAGTTCTTCTTTAATCGTATCCCCAGAGCCCACGAGATTGGCTGCTTTCAACAATCGTAGCAGGAAACTACAAGAGACGCTGCCTTTCTCTGCAGGCAATAGCCAAACGATCGCATCTACCATAGACTGGTGTTTCGCCGTGTCTCCACACTGGATCATACCCTTGCTGAAACCTGGCAACCTTCGGTAAGCGCAAGCCTTCAAGGCTTCTCCAATGACTTCATTAGATACCAATGCCTTGGATTTTATAGTCGCAAGAACGCGCTTGTATAAGTCTATTTCAAGCTCACACAAATCCTCCACCCACCAATCCTTTGGCACAGACCGCTTTACGACACCATTCCAGTTTGGATCATTGTTACCGATTTCCTCTGGGAGCTTCTTCCGGTTATAGGTATATGACCAGTCTACTTTGGAAACATCAACAGAGGCCTTGGCAGCAATAGACTCGACACAGCGACCGACCAATTTCAGTTCCTCGGGCATGGACAAGAGAGAATTTGTGGTCTGAAGAACAATGATCGAATCCTTCCAGCTGCGGAAGATGCTGGAGCTAAGGAAGACATCAATCTTGTAAATGAGATTCCCTTTCTCGATAGTCTCGTGCATTCCCAGGTACTCAGCAGCGCACCGTGCCACAACAACGTTGTGAGCATTGAGGGTGACAGTCATGCCATAACAAAACTTGGCGCAGATCTCAAAGGCATCAGGGCCACCAGGAATGTCATCGATGTAGACTCCGTCGCTCTGATCATCACTAGCGGTTGTGACCAATTTCTGCAACTGGGCACTCTTTGATAGAAGAGGAAACTGCAAAACCAGATTTTTTTCAGTCTCATCACTCTCCCAAGATACGTCTAGGTGGCTGGGAATCAGTTTAGATTGGCTAAAGAAAATGCTTCCCAACTTTTACCCAACACCGAAGACAACATATATAGAGACTTCATTGTATCAAAGATTAACATACCTTATGTAGATAAAACTTTACATCTCCCACATTTACAGTGATGTCCGAGGCCAACTCACTTGCCACATACCTGCACATCAATGAAAAAGTCGCCTCGTAAGGACTTTAAAATAGTGTTATTGCTCTTAAAATTCAATGACAAAATTAAGACGGAACCAAAATTAGAGCTTGTGACTACAGATTTAATGTTGAATCACTGTTCAAACACTTTTTTAAAGACTTATTTTAACTTTGAACAGTACTAGAACAGCTATAAGATCCTTTAAAATAATATATTTGTTTTTTTTTTTTTTTTGTTCTCTTTTCAAGATATGTAGACGAAAAAACTGTCAGTTTTCATAATAGTATGTAAAACTCAACTATTTTCCTCAAAATTTTAAGGTGATAGACAATCGTGCCCCTGTTTCCGTTAAAGAGAGAGCGTTTCTTCAAATCAGCAATTTTAAGTAGTCGATATCCACCGATGGAAGGCAAAACGAAAAATAAAAAGACCTTTGGGATTTACTTCTTTTAAGCTTGGATGGATATATTATCCAAACTAGATCTCTGAAAACCAACCTTTTTACAAACATAAACATAAAACAAATTGGAAGAAACACATAAATCAAAGAAAGCGCAAGCAAAATTACTGCTATTCGGATTAAGGTAAGTGAAACAAAGAAGATCTCACCTGACATTTTTCCCATCACTCTGGAAGGAGTCAGGCTTCGATCCGAGTTTCATAAACTTCATCTTGATTCTTGACAAAGCCAAAGATCTGTCTGCTGCTGCTACTACTACCTCTAGCCTCTCCAAGAACAATGCCTTTCCCCACTACTAAACGAATCACTCGCTACCGAATCAAAAACTTCCTTGCCCACCACTCATCCTAAACCCAAAAAAAAAAAAAAAAAAAAAAAAACACACACAATCTTATTCGACGATGAGAAGAAGTTAGTCCCCTGAAATGTGGAGGTGGGGACCAAAAGTTTTCACTATATAACACAAGTTTCTTGGCCTGAAGAGATAGATAGATAAAAATAAAAATAAAAAAAAATTTAAAAAAAGGGGTAAGGATCTCAAAGAGGGTGAAGGATATATGCTGTACGGGGCGAGAGACCGAATCTTGACAGCAACCAAGCAAGAGAGTCTGAGTTAGAGAGAGAAAGAGAGAGAAGATAGATGATAGGTTGCGTGAAATGCAAACTAATATATTAAGAAAAGGTTCTCTTGAATGGCAAGAGAGGCAAAGAGGAAGAGGGGTGTTTCCTTGGTCGGCGGCAAAGCCCACGGAGCTCGGGGAAACCAAGTCAGCTCAGGAGACATTGCCAACAGACCCTCACAACTAAACAATTCAAAACAAAAAAAGCACAAATCTGACTCTCCACCACACTCTTCCACTATTTCTTTATATCTCTCACTCTCATTCTGATTATCTGTTTCTTTGTTTTCCACACTTGTTTAAAAAAATGGTTTATTAAACTATAGATTCAACATGCCACAAAGTCATCACTAGGCCTAACTAAGCTTCAAGTTCCAAATTAAAAAAAAAAAAAAATATATATATATATATATATACACACACACACACACACAAATCATATTTACCCTTTTTATATTGATGGTTTCTCTTTATCTTTTTTTTTCTTTTTTTTTTTCAACCGTTGAAGTTTGAAAACCTGCAACAGAAAACAGCATCTCGGTATCATTTGAAGAAACCACCAAAACGGTAGACAACAAGCATCTAACTTTTTTCTTTGTTTTTTTTTTTTTTTTGCAAAGTATACAGGAATATGAACGAGGAAAAAAAATTACCACAGTAATGAACAATCAATCAGAACATCAACTACCAACAGCAAAATCACTACAAAAACTGATGTGAAATCTGAGGAATCTACCAGAATATATCGTATCAAATCTAATAGAATAATGGGGGTGAGTGAGATCATATATTTATATATATGTGTATTTGTGTGTGTGTGTGTGTAGATAAGTGGGAGGAATCTTTGAAACCCCCCTTCATGAAGACTACACGCAATCAAAATAAGGGAAAAACAGAAAGGCAAGCCCCCCCAAAATCCACTCTCCGCGTAAACCCCAACAAAACCCAAGAAATCCCATTTCACCAAATCTAGAAAGCTTTAGAAATCCAACTGGTTTGAATGTAGTTCCAACATGACAATAGAAAAAGAAAAAGAGAAAAAGAGAAAAAAAAAAAAAAAAGCCATTTTTTTAGTGATAGAAATAAACCAAAACCAAACCTTGAAACTTGAAAAATAAGCTAGACCCAATATAGAAAAACAAGTTGAGAAATCACAGGGCAAATAATAATATTAAAAGAGCACACGAGAAAAGTAGAAAACTCACCGCATTGTTGTTTCAAGAGAGAAACACCAAAAACTACCAAAAGGCTAAAAAAGAAACGACAAGTTCAGAGCTTTATAGGCAAAATCCCAGTTTTTACAACGAAGTGAAACAACAAAAGTCTCTTCTTCAGTCTCTTTCCAGTTGCTAACTAGTAGCAGAGAGAGCATTAGTACTCATTAAAATTAAAAAAAAAAAATTTTAACTTCTCAAGTTTGATAATGAATAGTGGAGGTATTAACTTATTAAAGATTCACGAACTTTATCAGTGAAGCACGCCAAGAAACGGACAGTGAGCTTGCTTGCTTTGTTTCCATGGTGGCCTAGTCTTCATAGGACGGAGTCTCTCTTATTAAATGGCTCTTTATTACTTGCCTCCTAATTAACCCTCTTCTTCAGTCTTCAGACTCTCTCTCTCTCTCTCTCTCTCTCTCTCTCTCTCTCTCTCTGAAAACTCATTATGATGGTGTCGTCAGAAAAACTTGGTGATGATCCAACGGTGGCAGAAAAAAGTATAGATTTTTTTTTTTTAATGATTTTGGGTTGGCTGAGAACAATTGGGTTTCTGATCATGACAAATGCAGAATTTTGATTGGCTTGAATTTCAAGGTTGTCCAAGTACATTATGCCCTTTTGATTTGATTTTCTTTTTTCAATAAATATTGTTCTTTTTTTTTTTTTTTGAAAAGCCTAATAAATACTGATCCTTTGTACTATATATATTGTGAAGCTACATGAAATGTGCCTGCATCTTTAATTTCCTCTGATCTTCTGCATTTTCTCCTTTTTTTACTTTGAAAAAAAAATTCAGTTCTTTTCCTGTTCATCCAAGGCTTTATTTAATATTTAAATTTAATTTTAATTAAATTATTATTCTTAATTTTATTTTTTATTTTTTAAAAAAATTAATAAAATTTATAATCAATTTTTAAAAAATTAACTAATTTCAATTTAAAAATTTTATCTCTAACCGACGAACCAATACATGTCAAATCTTCATTTGGATCTTCGTTTTATACCCACTTTTTCAAACTTAAAATTCAAATTTTTATTTTTCTTTAGTTTATTTTATGTGTAACATGAGAAGCATGCATGCCACCACATTTATGTATGGTACATGTCCTATTGATTCATGTTGTTAAATGAAGATCCATAAAAAAATATGTTGTTAAATGAAATAAGGATAATGATATCATCAACTTGTTTCTACTTCAAACCAAATATTTAACTCTCAATATTTTCAAGGTGATGACATACATATTAGTTGCAGCATTGTCGTGAGTTAGACATACATAGACAAATATATATTTGCATATACACATACGTAAGTGTGTGTAAGACATATGTTTTGTTCGTCTATGATCCATAAAATTTATGAAAGAAAAGTGGTATGAAGCTGTACTAGTTAGGTAACTAAGGGTGGATTTGGTTGGCCAATTGAAAATGAAATTTTTTAAATTGTAATTGACTAACTTTTTAAAAACTTATTATAATTTTTGTTATTTTTTCAGAAAAATATAAAAAACTGAGATGTAAAATTTGAGTTTGAAATGTTAAACCAATCGAAGGCTCATACTTCGTAGGAACAAAGCAATATTATATTTTACGTGTATATATAGGATGTCTCTCTTATCCGACAGTCATACGCGTCTGGCAAGAGAGAGAAATGGTACAACCAAAATATTATATACTTATATCGATGTCCACCTTCTACCTCATCATCACCATCAATTTTTGCATTCAACAATCCCCAACACCTCACCATTCATGTCCAATAAAAATGGACTGTCGGATATCAGACCATAAAATGTTATGTTATAAGCACATTACACGCTATCCTTACTTACCAAAAAATAAATAAATAAAGGCACATTACCACTAGGCCGCATAAATGTACAGATTGACATAATGAAAAAGAGAAGCTAAATTAGAAGACTGGTATTTAAAAATAACAATAATAATAATGTGTGTGAGAGAGAGAGAGAGAGAGCAATCTGT